>JAFIDM010057639.1:0-11115 GCA_023159025.1 Thereuonema tuberculata | reverse complement strand
ATATAACATGAAAACTAAAGCATAAATACACATACATTTAAAGGCTCATTGACCTTTTTTTGGAATTTCGTACCGGTAACTCAAGACAGACTGTTTTTGGCTTCCTGCACAATGGGGTATTTGCATCATAAATCCGTCAAAAGTCGTTTTTGCCAAAATAACCCTGGCCATAAAGGAATCTCTGCCTTAACTATTAGTTAATTAATAGTTCTGGGATAATGGGACGACATGCTTTTCCCCTATGCACTACATTGCGCATACGCTGTCATTCCGAAGTCTGGCCTGTGGTGACGTGCACAGTTAGTTCTCTATGCAATAGCAATTTTGGGAGTGTTTTTTTTCTTTCTAGGTTTTAAGAAACAATGTCAATTTTTTTTTAACAAGAAAGAACCTGAAGCAGATATGTACTCATATTTATGAACTTGTTTTACTATTTTACATTAATATTTATTCAATTATTACAGTTCGAAAGAAGAAGGTAGTAATTGTAAATTAAGAAACAAACTTCTGTGTAACTCTATTAAATTTATTTATTACATTTCAGGGTGCGTTCCATTATTTCTTTTTACATAAATTTATAGAGGAAAGCTTTAACTTCATAGTACAAAAAAAAATTAGATGTGGAATAGCGCAGATGTTAATGGAAAACAAAAATATGAACCTCTGACATAATCTACCTATTCTTTCGAGCGCTTTAAATTCTGATTGTTTTATGTTTTATAGGGACATCTGGGTCAACGTTATGACCCGAAAACAACTTTATGATATGCAATATCGTCAAAAAAATTATAATATATAATAGAAATATTTTTACAAAGTCGAGAGAATTATCCTGAAGAAGAAGAAAAACAGTTTAAGTACAAATTGTCTTACATAAATTCTGAGTTTAAGCGCATATGGATCGCTGCACATAAGAAAAATTGCATCTTTTTAAAAAACAATGAAAATTTTGCCTTCAAGATGCTTTTGAAATACCCTCAGCAACATCCGGGTGGCCAAGGAAGCTTTTCAATGATTTAAGTGACGAAGTAAAAAACGGAAAACGGAAGAACTCCCCAATACTGTTGAGACAGAACAATTAAGTAATATTCATGTGAAGTTGCGAGCTGAAGGTAAAACAGATGCATCCAAAATATTAAAAGAATTTATTGTATCTTCTAAGAGAGCAACGAAATATAGAAAGGCCTACAAGAATTCCCAACAAGAAGGACCACGATTGACACTGTTACAAACACTGGCAATGTTCGTTAGCTGGGCTTTTGAGAAAACAATATGAAGTAATTAGAAACACGGACCAAAAATTATACCACCCATGCTACACAATTTTACAACAGCTTCTGAATTATATAGAGTGCTAGCCACACGTGCTGAAATAAATTTACATAATTTATTGGATCATACCGCAACAAGATTATTGACATATTTGCAAAAAGTAGTGTAAACTCTTAAAAAAGAAAATATTAACACATTGATATTAACTAGCAAGTGGGGATGTGATGTACCGCCGCATACTCAGTTTAAACAAGAATTTGAAAGGGAATCCATTTCCGATTCAAACATTTTCCAAAGTTCGTTTGTACCTTTGCAAATAACTTATGGTACGAACAATAAAAATATTAGTTGGCATAATCTAATACCTCCTCGCCGAGAGTATTATCGGCCTATAAGAAAAAGACTTGAAAAAGAAAGTCCAGACATCACTAATGCAGAAATTCATTGTGTAAAAACTAAAATAAATGCATTAAAAGCAACAAAGGTAGCAGACAAGAACTTCTCCGTAGAACATACAATGATTCTGTCAATGATCGATACCATGGTGTTCAATGCTGCCACCCACACTATATGAACAATGAAGTGTTATACCTGCGGAGCTACATCTAAAGATTTCAATAACTTAGCAAAGGCGAAAGAAATTAAGCACGACCCATTGAGATTTGACTTGTCAATATTGCATGCCAGAATACGATTGTTTGAGAGCTTGCTCTATTACTCCTGTAAATTGACAGTTAAAAATTGACAATTACGAGCAGAAAATAACAAAAATATTGTAAACCATAAATAAAATAGTTTTTAAGAAGAGTTCAGAAGACAAATGGGACTAATCGTGTATGTTCCTAAGCTTGGATTCGAAAACTCCAATGATGAGAACCTGATAGTATCAGGTTTTTCTCCGATCCAAAAATATCCGACCAAATAACACTAAATTTCAATCTAATTTATCGTTTAAAAGTGATTCTGGAAGTGATTCTGAAAAACGGCAAAAAATTAATCCCCGCTAGCTGAACGCTTAGCTAATTAAAGATTTATTTGTAAAGCAAACATATACATAACGACAAAATTTAACGTGCGTGTGACGTACATAACATGAAAAATAAACAATTTATGTTTGTTTTATTCCAAAGTGTGTTTCTTTTGATTTGAGCTATGAGTACTGGGCAAATACAACTGAAGCCGGCAGAGAAGCCTGAAACAGTCTGTTTTAGGTCCGTAGTACGAAATTAACAAAAGTAGCTCAGTCAATCTTGAAATGTGGGCGTTTTTATGCATATTTTTCATGTTCCGAATAAATAAAAATCATTTCAGATTTAAGTTAATAACAAAGTAAACTAGCATTTCGTTTATATCATGGTTATCCCAAAATGTATATTTTATTGCAGTTCAATATATTTTTTACCTTACTGAAGTTATGTACTCTATATATTATCTTTCTTGATTCACAATTATCAAATGTACTTAATATAAAGTAATAACTACTAACAATCTGAAAACAGTTTAGAAACACACAGATTTCTGTTATGTAGAAGTAGAAATTAATTCTCCAACTTTGTTTTATTTAGTATCAAGGAGTTTCTGAACCCATTGAAGAGAAAAAGAAAAAAATAATAAATAGTAAGTATAAAGACCTATTTCGACTCTTTTAAGTTTGTTACACTTTGACGAATATTTCTGTAATATGTAATTTTACGAAAGTTTTATAACTTTTAATGTTTGAATTACAAAAAGAAAAAAAAAGAAAAGTTCAGATTAATGTCCTCTATTTTATGTTGAGGTCTATCAAGAGGAATGAAAAGACTGTTAATGAAACCAACTCCAATTATTCTTCTTAAATTCCATCTTTTGATTAAAATAACATTTGGACAGAAATTAAAAGAATATAAATACTGTATTCATAAACCCATAAATAAATAAAAATTCATTTACGTAAAAGTATGTAATCCCAATAACAGGAATGCGTCAGATTTTGAATCAAAATTATTCAATAACAAGTTAAGTAAAGGTTATAATTTTTTACAATTTTTTTTTTTTAATTAAGTGTATGTTTTCATTTCAGTATTGACGGAGAAATTCCAAAATTTTCCAATGCGAAACATTCCATGGAAGAACAAGGAATTGACTGTAGAAGACCACTTTATCGACCTCTTCCTTGTAACAAAAGATGTCAATAGCAAAGAAATACAAAACAGACAGATTAGTATGGAAGATATTTTGGAATCAATTAATACACAAAACAAATTCACTTTGATTGAAGGACATCCAGGTTATGGTAAGACAACACTAGCCTATAAAATAGCACAGATGTGGACAGAAGGGAAACTGCTATCTTTTGATTTAGTATTTCTTTCTGAATTGAGAAAACTTAAAAAAGATACAATACGGGGATTTCTGTTGACTCAAAAAATAACAAGAGATGGGATTTGTATTGAAGACATTGAGAAAATAGTCAAAGATTCTAAAGTGCTATTTATTTTAGACGGAATTGACGAATTACCGTCTAAGCAAAAGCAAAACGCTGCTAAATTCATCAAAGAAATTACAAACAACAAAAACTATCATGCGGTTTTAACCACAAGGCCCACTGGTTTACTCAAAGATTTGAATATTTCTTTCTCAAAGAAAGCTGTTATCAGAGGGTGCTCCAAAGAGGGAAGAATAGGTTTTATTAAACAGTTTTTCGAGGGAGAGGCAAATAATTGGAAAATAAATGCCATACTGAAAAGATTAGATAATAATAAAAATCTATCCGAATTAGTTGAGTCTCCTCTAATGTTGTTGTTGTTTTGTCTTCTCATAAAACACAACACCCGAGGTTATGAGCTTCCCGAGACCTTTACAGAATTATTCAAAGAAATTGTAAACTTTATAGTCAATAGGTCCCATTCTAATACTCAAAATGAAAGTCAAAAAATGGATCTGTTTAAATTTAAAGAGCAATTAAATACAGAAGAAAAACAGATTTTAGATGATCTCACTCTGTTTGGTGAAAGGGCATTTGAAGCCTCCAAGAAAAATGAAGTGATTTTCAAAGTAAAAGAAATTCCAGGTGATTCCTTAGTTAAACCAGGATTTCTTATTCCATTATCTTCGAATGATAATAATGATGATGATTCAGCGGAACCAATTCATAAGTCAATGTTAGAGTTCTTTTGCAGTTTATATTTACTAAGATTATTCAAGGAAGACAAAAAGAAGTTCAAAGAAGTATTTAAGACATTTATTTTTAAGATAGATGCCGGAGATTCTCTCGTTCTTCCTTTTCTGTGTGGCTTACTAAAAGAAAAGTCACAAGAGATTATTTATTTAATTCCTGAACGGGTCATTTTTCAGAAATCTCGTAATTGGCCTCTTATTTTCAAGGAGTGTCGTAGATTCATAATTGATTTTAACTGTTTGCTCCGAGGAATAGAGAAATTCCACGACAATCTAAGTATTGAAGATAATCAAGCGATTGTTAAAAAGGAAAGACCAGTAAAAGAGTCTGAATTAGTATTAAAGATATCAGAGTCTAATGGATTGACAATTCGATGTTTATCAGAAAGTTCTAATTACGAGAATTTTATTCTTAACTCTGAACTTCCATGGCAGGCAATGAGAAAATTTATTCCTTCTGAAAAATTAGAGAGTGAATGTTGTGAAGAGTTAATGATTGAGATGGATAAAATTGTCAAAGATAAACCTCGTTATCTTGAACTTGGAATTCTTCATTCTGATGAATCCCTTTCAGTTCTCCTGAACAGTATTTCAAGACTAGATCTCTTTTTCAAAGTATTAATATTGCATAATATTGGTTTTGAAAAGGAAGACATTAAAGCAGCATCAGATGTCCTTCGGAAGAAAGTTTTGAAGTCATTATTTTTATGTAATGAAACAAAGGTTTTATCTTCAACAAATAGAAAAGATATGATTGTGGAAATTCATCCATTGATTGAAGTATTAAAAGGGAATTGTGAATTAGTGGAACTATATTTGTGTGATACCTTTGTCTGTGATGATGAATTCATTGCATTAATTGATTGTTTATCAAAATCACAAACCATAAATACAATGTCAATTGATTTTACTTCACCAACAGAATATGAGGTTGATTTGAGTCAATTGTGCACCAATGCGAAGCAATGGAACTTTATTGGATTCAAACACATCCAAGTATTTGTATCAAAGCATTCTAACCTAACCATTCAAAAGTTGAGTTTAGTGAAATGTGTTCTAAGCAAAGAAGACACAATTAATCTTTTGAATTTGTGTTCAATGGAAACTTTAATTTGTGATAGTCAGTTATTAAAAGAAATGGCTGATGGTGAGTCTACACAGATGCTTCGTTCTTCTAAAACATTGAGTCAATTAACAATTGAAGATGAGATTGTGGATGATTCCCTTCAAAAGGTTTCAAAGCTTTTTCAATTGAATGACTTAGGTTTTGATTTTAGGGAAGGATTTCAATTGACTCCAAGAAATGAACAGCATTTCATTTCACTTTTCACAAATATGAAACGTAAATTGAAACGTAAATTAAATGTAAGTTTTTGGTTAAGATTTGATACAAAAGAATATTTGGAACAAATAAATTTCCTTGTTTCACTATTGGAACCCATCAACCAAAGTCAGCAACGGAGATCTGCTGTTAAAATTGACAATTTTAGGTTGTTTTTGTATCCGCAAAAAAAGGATCTCAATGTGGGGAATATGAAAGCTCTCGGAAGAGCAGAAACACAGGAATTATTAGAACACATTTACAAATTCAAGCCTTATTTAGTAAATGGTTCAATTCAGCATTTACGTATTTCAATTCAGCAAAGCAAAGGAGACTATGATTTTCCTGCGATTATCAAATTTAATGATTTTTTCCGAAAGAAGAAATTCAGGTTAGAGGGGGACTATGATTTGATTCAAAACAGAAGTGAATTTTGGATCAGAAAGAAAGAAAGAAGAAACTGTTTATTAATGTGAACATGTTCAAGTTCTTTCATGAAGTAGTCTAATAAAAACTTAGACCAATAGGATCTAATTTGCAGTAGAGAGAATTTAAACTTGATGTTCTTTTTTTTCTCTATATTATTTGACTTACTGTAATAGCTTCTGTATTTGTTTGCCATTAAATTTCTTTTCCTGAAGTGAATTATCTGACTCCTGGTCGTAATAATAATAATAATAATAATAATTTTTAATTGTTATTTATTTATTATTTATTTATAAGCTCATTAGAGACCCATTAGGAAAATTATGTATCACCGGATTTTAAAAATAATTTTATGACTTTTTTTTTACCTACAATGAAAAATTAAATAATATACAAGCTTACAAGTCTACAAATACGATTACATCAAAAAGAAAAATAAAAGTAAAAATAGTATAAATTTATAAAATACGTGATAACAAATTCAATTAATCTATTCTATTCTAATCTATTCTAGAAAACAATTTAAATTAATGTGTGTGTGTGGTCGGTTCGCACCGAAGTGCGAGCTTCGTTGCCGAAGCATCCGTGCTCCAGGGAGCGCTAGTGTTCCCAAGACGGCGAACCCCTAGCAGACTCCCTAGAATTACAAGGGAAAGATACTGGGGTGGTTTCCCGTGGCCTTCCCCAGGACGCCATTAAGGAATGACGTCAGACCGAAGAGAAAGTGAAGAAGAGGCTACAACACAGGAAAGGAAATTTTTGAAACATCCATGCTCGCTACCGGGATTTGAACCCGGGCGCTGGCACATTGATCTCACGACAGACCGACGCCTGAGACCGCTCGACCACACCAGCGCGGCATTTAAATTTATGTAATTTAGATTACATAATTTTTACACACATATTATAGTAAGTAGTAAATCATTTTGAAAACACTAATAACTTGTTTTCCAGCAAAAAAACAAAAATTGTTTTCCAGGAATTTATCCACCCAACCAACTTTTAAAGTTACTCTGAAACGTATTTTATGAAGATAAGAAAAAAATTCTACAACACACAAGTATATAATTATATAGCCGGATAGTTACGTGGAATTTGAAAAAATGCAATCCAAAAACCATATCACTGTTTCTGCGACAGAAACCTTTTCTGCGAAGATTTGGCCAAATTATTATTAAGTGATCAGCGGCCTAGGCGGAGATTTAAGTATCTCCGTATTTAAGGTAAATAAAATTTTTCACGACTACGGATAAATCATATAATAACTTGGCTTTATTTAAAAACAATTTTATTTTAATTAAATTAAAGAGTTATTATATGGTCAATCAAGTTTTTGAAAGATTAATCAATCCAAAGATTCTGTATTAAGTAATTGAGATAAATGTTTTTTAAAATTTAAAAATCAACTTAATTTTAATTCTTTTATATTTAATTGTTTTAAACTGATTTTTAAATTTAAAAAAATATTTATCTAAATTATTTAATAGAGAATCCTTGGATTATTTATTATAATTAAAGAAAAAAAATCTTGTTTGACCATGCAACAAATTTTTAATTTTATCAAAATATATTTTTTTTTAATTATAGTCAAATTATTATGAGCTTTATCTGTGGCGGTAAAATAGTTTAGTTTACTTTAATTTATTTAAATTATTATTTAAATCTCGGCTCTTGCTGCTGATCTCTCAAAAATATCACTCGTAGGACATTTTGTATTAGATGACGCCATTTTCTTTTCAATATCTAATATGGATAATGTGTTTTCAATGCTTAAAACTTTTCAGAATATTATCCTTAATAGTACAAAAAAGTTTTCTTAGTTTTATAAATCCTCAATAAATATCAATGGATGAGACAAATTGTTTACTCAATGACAACCTAGTACAGCTGCTTCACGCTAATATGGTGATTATCAGCTAGGAGCAATCATCAGGTCTCGGCACACAGGCCTATATGACATTTATTTTAGCTTTGTAGTCTCCACATTGATCCCGAAGATATTTCCTGTAGGCCAGTGTATCGAGACCTGGTTGTGTACTGATGACTGCTTCTAGCTGATGATCGCCATATTAGCGTAAACAGCTGTACTAGGTTGTCATTTAGTAAAGAACTTGGTCTCAATCATTGATGTTATTAATATTTACATATGTAATCTTTTTTTTTTTTTTATGTGCTAAATAAATTCGTTGTGGCCGCGGAATACGGTAACATGAATTTTCCCACCCGTTATCTTTTGGCTAGTTTTTTATTGTGACTGATATACCGTTCGATAGAACTTTCAAATATCATCATTTTCTCAATATAATATTCTCTTCCAACTTTTATACTTTTCGTTTAAATTAAGAAAAAGTCAAAATTTGACCCTTAAAAAGGCGCCATCTTTGATACCAAACACTTTTTTCGAAAGATTTTTGTAGCATTTTGTTTGTCTTAAAAAGATCTATATTTTGTCCATTTACATGACCAATCTATCTCTTGTAGTTTGGTTCAAAATTGGAAAAACGTAAAGTCTTATGACAATGACGTACAAAACAACGCTTTTATATAATAGAATTTTAGCTTTTCAGGCTCCACATTGATTCCAATGATAAATCCTGAATAACTTTGTTGATTTCCAATTCTTTGTTTCAGATGATTAATTAAATAAATGATTTACATTAAATTTGTCTGGAATTAGAAAATCTTCTCTCACAATTTAAATTTAATGGCTATCAAATACATATCATTCAAACAGCACATCCTTGAATTATAAAGCGGCCTATATATTATCAAGTTTCATTTTTAAAAAGTCGAAATTCTCCCTATTTTAAATTAGATTCTCAATAACTAATTTCACAAAATGCACAAAATGATTTATCTTTGAAAAATAGAATAAAGCCCTATATTACCAATTTTCTTACGAGGTGTTCGTAAAAAGTTCGGTGAATGTTCAAATATATCACCTGTAAAAACTGCGGCAAGGCTGAGCATGCGCACCAAGGTCAAGACAATGTTGATCACATTTCTCGACAAAGATAGAATCAACCATAAGGAATTTGTTCCTGACGGTCAAACCGTGACTTCCGCATTATACTTGGAAGTTTTGAAACGTTTATTGAAGCTCATTGAACGCGGAAGGCGACAGTTTCACGAAACTGGAATGTGGATTTTTCTTCACAACAACGCGCCTGGGCACTCTGCGATTCTTGTGCGTCAGTTGATAGCTCAGCGTGGTGTTACTGTTTGAATCACCCACCGTATTTTCCCGATCTTGCTCCACCTGACCTTTTTTTTTTTTTTTTTGTTTCCTCGCCTTAAAGAGGTAATGAAGGGATCACGTTTTGTAGACGTTTCGGAGATTCAGGACCGTGTGACCATCAGCGGTGAAGTCGGTTCTCAAACAAGACTTTTCGAAATGTTGTCAAAGCTTTACGAACGTTGTGAAAAGTGTGTTGTGTACGATGAAGAATACTTCGAAGGCCAATGAAGCTAATTTCTATATTATCTTCTGTTTTGTTGTTTTTCTTGTAACATTCCCCGAACTTTTAAGAAATATCTCTTATTTATAATTTTCTAACCCAGAAGAAATCAGAAGATGAAAGAAAAATTGCTATCTTCACTTGCAGACATCAAAGAAAGTTTTCCAGATAAGTAATACCTTCAAAATTCCTGGAAGTTCACGTGACAGTAGTTATCCACAATATATTCATTTACTTGAATGTATTTATATACATAAATTGATAAGTGAAATTTATACTTATTAATCTGATGTTTGAATTTACGATACAAACATCCTAAGGAAACATAGTAACAATGAAAACTGCATTCTTTTCGTATCCATGCAACAACAATTTACTATATATAGTTCAGTTTTTCAATAACAGATATCGTTGAAATACCAGTAGTGATTAAACCATTACTACTTTGCCACATCCCTTTTAACAACTTCGTGATGTCAACCTGAACATCCGAACATTTGTGAATGAAAAGTTTAATGATAAAGAATTGATGATTAATAAATTTAAAATATTCTTATAGCGTATTTTAAAATAAAGTCCTCTTTTAACAAATTGAAATTAAAAACACACACATTTACAACATTTTAAAAACCAATACACACAAGAGATGCTTTTTGGCTCCAACACGAAGCCTCTGTCAACCTGTCAACAAAGACTCCCTGTTGCAGCCGAAAGCTTCCCTTATGTGTATTGGTTTTTAAAATGTTTTAAGTGTGTTTTTAATTTCAATTTTTTCAAAAAAGAATAAGTTCCACTTTTTTTACTGATGTGAATTTAATATTTTGTTTTTCATTGGGTTTTGGTTTATGTATAATAGAAGCATTATTACCAAAATCAAAGTGAATCTGAATTATTCCCAAGAGAATGAAATGGAAATAAATAAACTGAAATCCATTAAAAACAACTTTCATTTCATTCATCAAATGAATAACAATATTAAAAAGAATTATTGAGGAATGATTTTTTCTTTAAATCTCTTGATACTGAATCTTCCATCTATTGTAATTTTTAACTTTATAATGTTTCTGTTCAAATATTATGAAATGTTTTATTTAAAATGAAATAGTTAAAATGAAATGTCCTTGAATTTTGAATTTCTTTTTGCTATTTTTAAGTTTTTTATTTATATTTGTATTCATTGTAAACTTACATGAAATCCGTTATTATTCAATAATTATTCCAATTATTCAGAAATAAAGTTTAAATATGTTTTGAAATAATTCAATAAATTCTATTAGAAATAGTCTATTACTAAGCAATGATTCTATTAAGAACTTTAATTTGGAGAACTACTTGTTCGACTTCTCCTCCTCTATAAGAAAGATCAGTTTTTGTTCAAGAATAAAAAATAAATATAAATTGAAATTGTAAAATAATATCCATTCTAATTAAGCTGTGGAGTAAAAGACAGTAGAATCGTTTACTCTGACTTCATTACAAAAA
>JAFIDM010057638.1:104507-116700 GCA_023159025.1 Thereuonema tuberculata | reverse complement strand
AAAGATATCAATCAATCATTTGCAATTTAAATTTAGAACGTAAAGAATATAAGAATGAAAATTAACTTATATTACTAAACTATTATAGCCGGACAGTGATATGAAATTTGAAACCAATGTAAAGAACAAATCACTGTCTGAAACTGCCAATTCAAATTTCAGTTCACCGTTTCTATGGTGATAAAACAGATTATTCGACCACCATGTCATCAGCGGCAAAATTTAGAACTAATTTAGTAAAAACGCAACATGTTAAGACCTTGCTCTCCTTAATTTAGATTTTTTAATTATCTAAAATTTAAAATTTACCTAAATATTAAAATTAAGAATAATTAACAGCTAAAATATTTAATTGAAATTATCTAAAATTTGAATTACAGAAAGAATTAACAAATTAACAGCTAAAATATTTAATTGAAATTTTCTAAAATTTGAATTACAGAATGAATTAACAAATTATTAGCTAAAATATTTAATTGAAATCATCTAAAATTTAAATTACAAATTGAAGTAATAAAGAGTGCATCAGGTCTCTATTACTTACAGAAATTAATCATATCTAAATCTAAATTTAAAATAAAAATTATCTATTTTAATAGCTAAATTATCCAATTTTATATTACAATTAAAACTAAACTATCAAAAAGAAACTAAATTAAATAAATTATCTAAACCTAAAAACGAAATATATTTTTAAAAAATTATTAAATGAAAAATCAAAATAAAAAGAGCAAAATCTTAAATATTGAGTTAATATTGAGTTATAAAACAAAAGAATTAAATAAATTACCTTAAAATAAGTAGCAATAAATATATAAACTACAAAATTAGGCATATTATCTAATGTCCAAACTGGAAGCTCATCCTTAGAGTTTAGAAAAGTAAAGATATCAATCAATCATTTGCAATTTAAATTTAGAACGTAAAGAATATAAGAATGAAAATTAACTTATATTACTAAACTATTATAGCCGGACAGTGATATGAAATTTGAAACCAATGTAAAGAACAAATCACTGTCTGTCTAAATATATATATTTAGCTTATACGTATAATTAAAATTAATATAGTGGATTTACTTTAATATGTATTGTATATTCCTGTGATATAATTTGTACCTTATCATATTGTATTACATATTAATGTTATTTATTCAATTACAGTGTAATATAATATTTCATTTATAAGTAATAAGTGCGCGATCTTCAGAATTTTTTAAATAACATAAACCTCCACTTTTTTTTTTCTCTTGGTATTTCTTAACTAGTTAAGAATTAATTAATACTGATTGAAGTCAAGTAAAACGTTAATAATCTAAATCTTGTTAATATTTCCAATAATTTTACTATTATTGTAAAAAAATTCACTATTCAGTCCAAAGAAATGTAGAATATGACGCCAGTTTCCACAACTTCCCAAAAATTACAAAAATGATAAAAAAGACTTCTTGTGCGCTGAACCAATGTTAACAAATTTTTTGTAAGAAAAATATTCCTAAATATAATGATTGTTGAGCCGGTTCGCACCGAAGTGCGAGCTTCGTAACCGAAGCGTCCGTGTTCCAGGGAGCGCTAGTGTTCCCAAGATGGCGAACCCTTAGCAGACTCCCTAGAATTTCAAGGGAAAGATACTGGGGTGGTTTCCTGTGGCCTTCCCCAGGACGCCATTAAGGAATGACGTCAGACCGAAGAGAAAGTGAAGAAGAGGCTGGACAACACAGGAAAGGAAATTGAAACAGCCATGCCACTGCCGGGATTCGAACCCAGGTACTGGCGCACTGGCCGCCACGGCAGACCGCCGCCGAGACCGCACGGCCACGCCAGCACGGCAATATAATGATACCCTGGGTCTTACTTGCTTAAAACATACGTAAATTAAAATATCCATTTCTTTGCACAATAAATTTAATCAAACTGAGACCTTTTGTAAAATCTATATTACTGAAATCTTTTATTTCTCTGTCTGTCTGTCCGGCGCAATTTTCTGTGCGAATGGAAAATAGAAATAATTTTTATAATGAAATTTCCGCGACGGGAATTGAACCTGCAACCTTCTGTTCCGAAGTCGAATGTGTTATCCATTAGGCCTTAGGAACTACAACTCTTTTCATATTGTTTTTTGACTTATATCTCTGCAATTGTTGTGTTGATGTTGTGCCCCAATGTTAGTGCAACAATGGAAAATGATTTTTCAATTTTTATTGTCACGAGGAAGTCGACAAATTCAAAATGAGCATTATTGAACTTCAAAATAATGCGTTAACTGCTTTCTTTCGAATCGAGTTTTGTTAGATTATCTTAAATTTTATTTTCTTCTTATTATTACTTTTAATAATTGAATTGTACCTTATTAATATATTTTTGTAAAACAACTAAACTTATTGATTCACGTGTTTTTGAAATTTGTTTAAGCTTCCAACTATTTTGTTTTGTTGTACTTATTCCAATTTTATTATGCTTGAAAAAGAGATGGCTTGAAAAGAGTCTTCAAAACTTCAAAATGTTGCTTTAACCCCTTTCATTGGAATCGATTATTCTTGGATTATCTCATATAAACCATCGTTTTATCATCGATAATCAATTAGTATCGAAATGGACAACGAGAGAAAGGATGAGATCTTTTCAAAGAACTGTTAATAATGTCGTAATCTCGGCCATTCTTGACTACAGGTAAAATTTGTCTGAAGTCTCCGCCAAAGAGGAAAATTTGTCTAGATTCACAAGTCATCAGAATTTGGTTATCTTCACTCGAAAGAATAGTCACAATCAATTCGTCGCCAGGAGTATCGTACATAAGCTATGATCTTCATTTAATATCTATATCAACCAACGTCCATCTAAAGAAATCTCTTCTTCAAATACAGTAAAACCCCGTTATTACGCTCGTCAAGGGACCATGAACTACAAGCTTAATAAGCGGGATAGCGCTATAGACGGGAAATGATTTATGAGATGGGGAAACATTTAGACACCATTTTACAGGAAAGATACTTGATTCTGCAATAGATATAGTGCAAATGTGAGCTTATTTCCTATTAAAAAAATCTTTGATTATGGTTTGCCGTGTGTGTGTGTGCTACTGTTAGGAATTAGGACATTTTCAATGCGGTTCAAGTAACTATTAACATCAATTGATACACCACTAGGAGCAACACTAATATATTTTCGGAGCCGATTTAGTGCACTGCCCGCTATTTCACGCGCCTTTTCTTGAATGATTGGGCCACTTAATGGCACTGATGCATCACGGGACTGATGAATCCATTCAATTAGAATTTTCTCGGCATCTTAATATTTTCCACACTTTACTTTTTTACGTTTGCAACCACCCTTCGCTGCATTGGTAATTCCATTCTTATTTGTTATTATTGTTCTCAGACTGGATGAGGGAATTCCTAGAGATTCTGCGAAATCCTTCTGACTTAGTGTAGAATTCTCGTCGTACTTACGGAGAATTTCCAATTTATCACTATAGAAAGGTATTTCCGCTTCGAAATTTTGCACTAACTTACTGTATTACAGACCCGCACTTCAAAGAGTTCAAAGATTCCCTCCTACCAGGGAAAGAAAAGAATCTTTACAGTGTTACATTTCTTTTCGATACAAAATTTCCAATATAAAAAAAGCGCTACAAGCGGGATTTGAAGCGTTATAAGAGGGTAAAAGTATACAGAGTTACATAGAAAATTCCAGGGACCGTATGAAAGGAGCGTAAAGAACGGGATAGTGCTATAAGCGGGAGCGTAATAACGGGGTTTTACTGTATCTATAACGAACAATCTGTACACGGGAGATGGCCTAGTAAAAATAAAGTTCAGGACAAATACATGACATATCATGAAACTTCTGGTTCTATTAACGCTAAATTAATGTTTTCAAATATTATAGTTTTATTCTAAATATATTATAAATTACTTAGTAATTTTATCAATTAATGTTAATGTTAATAATTTTTCTGACTTTTTTCCTAAACTTCAAATAATAACAATGAAGTCCATTAAGAAGTACATTACAATTTTCTTAAAGGTAAAGTTAGAGGTGAAATTTGATCATTTCAAATCATCACCAGGGTAATTTCTTGTTATATCTTTTTTATTTAATAACGCAGATAAAAATTTTAACTTTTAAGTATGAAAGTGTGGATATTTATAGAAAATAATTCAATTACCTGAAAAAAATATCCTCCCCAAATAAAATAAAATTAATTTCAATATTCAGGGAGAAATAAGAAAAAGGAACTACAATTGCTACATATTTAAAATTTAAGATATTTATCTGTATTAGTTAAAAAGATTTGAACTAACAGTTAACTAGAGGTGATCTAAAGTTGATTGCCTTTTCACCTTTACTATTTACATTCTTTTCTGGCTTTCCTGATCAGGCAGAGTTCGAATCAGTATTTTCTGACATTGTAAGTTATTTTTTGAATCATACTGTACTTACTGCCATTGAAAGTTGGACTAATTTGTTTTCAGGAACTGGAATAGGAAGTTTAGTGGCTGGAATAATCTACGAACACTACGGAGGGAGAATCACTTTCCGAATATTTGGTGTTTTCAGTATTGGATGTTGTATTGTTCATAGTATCATTACTGTTTTTCTCAAGAAGCCCAAAGAAGAAGAAAAAGGTGAGTTAAGCTTATTTTTGTTTTGTTATCTGACTCGTCAATGTAAATTTGAAATCTCTAAAGCTTCTGGTTGTGTTTCACTATTTCTATATTATCTTGTTATAAATCTTACCAAATCTTCCCGTATTTACTAAATGAAAATTAGTTAAATTATCAATAAGAAATAATATATCAAATAAATTAAATAAATCAATAAGAAATAATATTTGTAGTATCTCTACAAATCTAAACAAAAAAACAAGAAATACACATTAAAAATAAAATAAACAAAACTCATCTTCTGGCTTATTTTGTTTAAATGAGCATGATGCGATAGTCGTATATATTCACTTGTCCATTTAAGCATACGTGGGCCTCATCGTACCAAGTGATATCCACTGTCATTCGCGCCAGGAACTGAAGTAAGTCTGTGATACGAATATGTCATCTTCTGTAAGCGTTGCTGCATATGTATCTTGTAAGCGTAGTACTGCAACACCTGAGCATCACTTGCCTTTCTGTAGAATACTGCATCTCCCACTTCACGGGAAGTAGATGGACTTGCGCTACCACATGGGATTGACATGATAAATCGACGACAGCCTTCAGGGGGGGGGGAACACGAAGCAGCTTTTGCTGTACAACTCTGTGAAAAAGTTGGACGCAGGAAAGTTGCAAACGACAGGTATGGGAGAAAACGATGCAGCTTGGTGAGCGCCGCCGTGCGAAAAACACACGAAGCACAGGACGAATTGCAATGACGTAAGTTGACAATACGTCACGGAAAGTTCAGTGCAACACAGGAACTGCAATTAACGCCAACAAAACAGAAATAATGCGATACTATTATTAGCCGATCTGTATTCGCAGGGGAAGGCAATAGTGTGATACACGAAGAACAATGATCAACAGCCACTATTATTACAGTGCGAATTGCCAACAATGACGTCCTGTGGCTTTGTTCAGAAATTGGCAAACTGGCAGCAATTGTTCTTTTGGTTGTTGCAGTGAAAAATTGCAAATATCGAGGTTTATCAAACGTTCTGTAAAATTCTGTCGCATGAAAATAATGCATTTACAAATAAACTTTATTTCCGCGTGAATGAATTTCGGAAACCTCTAGTATTCTTTCTGTATTCGCTGTCCGTGAATCTGAAGCGACGACAATCTGTTTGGGCGCCATGTTTTCCCATGGGCGTGACGTCATGCGTGACGTGTTCCAACGCTGCGCTATGATTGGGTGCTGTACATGCAGCTTTTCGAGTTGTATCCTCGGGTCTTGCAGCTTTTGCTGCATACAAATCCGGATACAACTCTGCTCAAGCAGCTTGCAAAGCGCTCAAACAGCAAAGTTGCACATACAACTTTGCACAAAGCTGCTTCGTGTTCGCCCCGCTTTAGCCATATCTTCAACACGAGGAGAGTCAACTCGTTTTCGACGTCCTCCCGGTTGCACACGAATATGTCAATTTGAATGCTTCAAATTTGACAATCAATCGGCGGACAGAGCAAACAGTTCTAGGTCCACGCCTTTCGCGCTTCTGACACCGGAAATCTCTGATAGTCGCAACTGCATTGTTGCTGCTCTGATAAAACAGCTTCACGAATAGTTTTTCTTTTTCTTGCAACGTTATTGGCATTGCTACTGTAGTGCTGATGAATTTGAAGAGACTGCTTTGCTTTTATTTGATAATTTCAATTCGACAAATGGCAAGAACAAAATACGAGGATCGTTCAATAAGTAATGCAACACTTTGTTTTTCTTAAGTATATTTGTTTTATTGTAGTTTAAATATATCACCTTGTACCTCAATTCTTTAGCTACAAAAAACTATTTTTCAACATTATCTCCATCTACGGTCTTACGTCACCGGATGTCAGAGCTTGTATGTCTTGAAGGTACCATTCTACTGGTCTGTGTCTTAGTCAACTTCTTAGTAGGTCAATAACTTCCTGATCGTTGCCATATCGCTTCCCGCGGATTGCATCTTTAAGAGGTCCGAATAGGTAGAAGTCAGAAGGTGCGAGATCAGGGTTGTAGGGTGAATGAGGAAGAACAGGTCCAGTGAAGTTTTGTGATCTGCTCATGGGTTTACAGACTTCACTGTTGTCTGGCGTTGTCGTGGAGCAGAAGTTTGTTCACGTCTTGTGATCACTAACACGCTGGAATCGTTTCCTCAGTTTTTTAACGAGTCTTCCCATAGGTTTCTGAGTTGCAACATTACAGGAGTCACAACTGTGTGCGGTAGGCTAGACAGTGGGTTATCAGACAGCTTCCCTTTTCCTTCTTCCGACAACGACAGACGATTCGCCCAATGACTCACAGGGCTTTTATCAACTGCCTGGTCTCCGTAGACATTCTGTGAATATCTGTCACGGTCTCCTGTTCCGCCAAAAGAAATTCAATAAGTGCTCTTTGTTCGCAACGCATCTCATTCACAGACGCCATCTTGAACGCCACCTGCAGTGCTGCCGTACTACGGAGAATGATGAAACAATTTGCGAAAGTGCGGGAATGTTTGAAGATATGAATGTATGAAGATATATGTTTGTTTGAGTGTTTGAATGTCTGTACAGAAAATTTCATGTTTTTTTCATCAAATATTAGCCGTGAAAAAAAAAAAATGTATTGCATTACTTATTGAACGACCCTCGTATTAGACGCATCGATCTCAAACCCTTGCATTATAGTCTTATGGGTCATGGGGAGTGCGGTCATGAGAAAAAAGTTTCTATGTGGCGCTGCTTTGCATACCACCAGGGGGTATGTGGGACAAATGGAGCTCTCCTTGAAAAGGCTAGCACACGATAACTCATGCACTAGTCTTTAACAAGAGCACAGCAATGCCGTTAACACTTCTTGTTGACCATGCTTTACTCGTGTAGCTTTATTATCAGTTACATTCGAAGGCCACAAGGCATTAAGTGAATACAGGCGTATCAGAGGGATCACAATGGGTCGAGGACTACTATCGATTTACGATGTATGGTTTACCTGCACCATTACAGGAGATCACTATGCATCTTTATTGAGAACCAAGTGCTCCATTCCTGCAGCAACATGGTTCCTAAAAACAGTATAATTTTTCATGCAAGATGAATTTACACCGCACACATCACGTGTTACTAGGAATGCGATTGCAGAGTGCATCTCTAATGATCGTGTAATAAGCAAGCATTATCCTTATCCATGGCCCGCACGATCTCTTGACATCAATTCTTGTGACTTTTGACTCTGGGTTATCTCAAGGATAGAGTCTACCGAGATATGGTGCACACGGTACAGGATTTGAATATTATTAGTTATTATGTAAAATTGAAACTTTCATTTGATTGCACTCCCCATGACCCAAAAGCCTACTATCCAAAGTTTGAGATCGATGCGTCTAATATATATCAACTTATGGCGCTTAAAACACCTGGTATTTATCTTGAGCCTCCTCGTCCTGAGTTATTTTGACAGCGTTCTTTTGGACAAGTGCCTGTTTCTTAGTAAAGATGTAAATCGTCTTGACGAGTGGCTTTAGTAGATCAGAATCTCAGATTACATCAGGTTCTGCTAGAAAAGATGTTGCTAGTTTCAGCAAAAAAACAAAAACTATTTCTTACAGAATTGAACGTGTGCCTTCGTAGCTAAGTTAAAAGGAAGACGTGATCACACCTTTTTCTAAAAAGATATTCTTCCATGTTTTGCCATTCTTTCTATGTTACTATAATTTCTATCTATTGATATTTCACAAAACTCAGCAGCATAACATCCTTATGTCGATGAGTACCCGAACAACTTTTGAAACAGGAAATCTATCTTCTTGACATTTGCCGAGTGTATTTACAGATAAAAGGAGATTATTGTTCGCATGAATTCCTATGGAAAAATCTACTTGTGAAGTGGAATAAAATTCCAATTCGAAAAGCATTGAATTCAAAACAATAAATTTCTATTGATATCTATTTAAATGGATAAGTAAATGTAGCACAAAAAATAAGCCAACGTTGTTTATCGGTTAAAATTAACTATATTTTGGTATTTGAACAAAAATTTTGGAGAACTTAATGAACTAAATGTTTTACCTGAAAATACATTACACTGGGCAGATGTTATAACCTCATATTTGTAAATTACAACATCTGCTCAATGCAATATACGTATTTTCAGGTAAAACATTTAGTTCATTAAGTTTAATTTACTTAAGCTTACAAACAAACAAAAAAGAAAGCTTTTTTTTTTTTTTTTTTTTTTTTTGCAAGCTGAGGTATCTTAGATCCATGAAAATATTGAAAAACTTTTTTCGGTTATTTGAGATCGCTCCCTACACATGGTTCTACACCAAGCTATTAAATTTGATTCAATTAAATCGTATTTAATTATTAACACTGTACTTATAAATTTCTTTTGTGATATTTCTATTTTGGCTCAATATTTTATTATATCCTAAACAACAGTAATAATAAATGCATTGAAGCTAGAAAAGAAAATATTTAAAATGAATATTTTTGTTTTTATTTTGTTTTAGAAACTCAACCATCTGAGAACAAAGCGGAGACAGCAATCACGTCTTTCTCAGAAGAAAAAGAGAAAACACAGAAGAAGATAACGAATGCTGAAGAAAAAGTAGAAATACCTTAAACAACAACATGTGAACAAATGGAAGATATTTGATTATCTTTTGAAGGGTCGTAACCTCTTAAGAAGTAATTAAAGATAATTCTTCAAATTCACTCTTGTAAATACAGGGTGTTTCAAAATTACAGAAACACTTTTCGAAAGCCTACTACGACGTAACCTTAAAAACTACAAATACAAATACACAAAATTGAAAAATACAAATGTTATTTTAATGTATATAAGATAAGTAAAAGAAACTTCTGGATTTTTTTTTCCTTTCAACAAATATATATATATATATCTTTTTACTTACAACATAAGAGGTTTCAGGCATAGACAAGTTAAAGCAGTGGTTCCCAAACTGTGCTTCTCGAGAATTGGGAAATATGATGGAAAGATTCCAACACATTTTAATTTAAAACCAAAACAAAATCAAAAGAAAAAAAAAAACCATTAAATACGTTTCAAGAATGTAGTAACTTATAAATAAAGAGAATAGAGAGAACTTTCATTCAGTTTTATTATATATGTTCCTCGCTTTACAATAGGGACCGTGCACGTGATTGGTGCTGCCAGTGGCGGCAGAAATTGGAAATATTGTAAGGAGAGCTTCTAACAATAACTTGCTTCCGAAGGGTTGCATGCCCATGCTTTCAAAAAGTTTCAATAATGGGCGTAGAAATATTAATTGCTGCGTTGTTGGATATAATAGTACTTATAAAAATACAGAAAATGTTCACTTTTATTCTTGTCCTGTAATGGCCGGTTGCACCATTGAAGTTCAGGAGCTGAACCACGTTCAAACTGCTAGATGAACGGAGATCATCCTTAAACCTATTGCGCCAACAACGTTTTGTGATGATCTCGGTTCAAAAGCGTCGTCAACTTGAACTGTCGAATTCGGCCGTTCAAGGCGCTGAACTCGGTTCAAAACCGCTGTTCGGCGTTCGAGCCATTACTGATATTCGCTTGCGAATTGAGACCAAAGCAAGTTTTCTCCTAACTATCAGAAATAACTTTTAAAAATGACAACTTTACATTTATTTGATTCGTTGGACAGTTACTGTGAAAGAGACTGTGAAGAGAATTGCATCATTTGTATCCAAAAGGCAGACTATTTCGCGATTAGTACATTAGGGTAATCGTGGGGTTTAGTGTCCCAAATTAAATAACAATAAAAAACCTATAACAGTAAATGACAGTCATAAAATGTGAAATTTCACCACACTTGGGTGGGTGGATGGCCGCACGGATAGTGTCCCATTCGCCACCGACATCGTGCACCGAAGTTTGCCGCTGTTGGTATAGTCTCTGCGCCGACGCTGGAGCGCTAGGTCCGGCAGCAGGCCGGCGATAGCGGACTCCAGAACGCGGCGGCACGAAAACAGAGCTTACGATGGCCCGTTGTCGGTAGGGGGTGGGACACTTATAGCCATCCACCCACCCAAATATGGTGAAATTTCACATTTTATGACTGTGTGTCATTACACTGTTGTAGGTTTTTATTGTTATTTAATTTGGGAAGCTAAACTCCACGATTACCTACATAAATAATATTCCGCATCGATTTTTTTTACATTCTAAAATGTGTTATGTATGATTCAATTATATCAATTAAAAGGATTTTTTTTTCGTCTCTATATAATTAGGGACTCGGCAGAATTCAGTTTTTTTTATTCCTGAACTCCATTTTCATAATGAGATTGTTGCTGCTGAAACAAAGGACAACTGTTGAAAAAAATAAAATGGGTTGATTTCCCGCAACGAAAGACGAATCTTGTAACCAATCAGGAATCAGCTTTGAACGCACGACGTACTTCCGCTGCCAGGAACCAAGATCACAGAACCTCAGTTCAGTTGGACTGCTTTAGCTTGGTGCAACAAGGCTGAACTTCAATTTGAGGTTCAAGCAGAACTCGGTTCATGGAAACCGTAGTTAAACGCTACTTTGGTGCAACCGGGCATAAGACCATTAAAACTTTTTATTTTTATTACATGTAAATAATCTAACTTTTGTGTAATTATATCTTTATAGAAACAAAATTTTATGTAAATAATGACCAGTAGACTATATCTCTTTCAAATGGTTTTATAGAGCAAATGGTTCATCCTGGGAACCAGCTAAAAATTCAAAATTATGCAGTAAGCACTTCATTGGAAATGAAAAGTCAATGCACCCACTCAGTCCAAGTTATTTACCAACTATCTTTCGCAATGTACATAAACTAAAACAAGTATCATTTTTGAGAATCGATTAGGCTATAAATTACTTTGAAATAGATTTGTAGAAGTCGCAAGGTAACAACAAGCTATATTTTCGCAAAGGAAATATGGCTGCCGCGTCCCAAAAGTTGGGACTGCCACAGCCGCCAATGGCGCTGTAGTCGAAATCGGCCAACTGTGCACGGTTCCTATAGGGTTACGTTCTGATAAATCAATTGTAAATAGAAAATATCTTCGAATATGATATATATGATAAATACTGTAAAGAAATACATAAATTACTACTGTTCATAAAATAAGTAAAAAATTAATTACTGTAACTAACTACGGTTAATACCAGCATTTGAAAAGTAAATAAATGAATACAAGTACTGTAGGAAAAAAGAAATTCTACCTTTACTTTATTGCGTAAGGATGATTCAGTTGCAGTATATTTTTTTTTATTTTAATATTGCTGTTTTGAAAGTACTTTATTAATAAAAAATTCCGGTGTTTTCAGAGCAAATTTCCATTCCGAAAGTGTGATTCACAAGGAGAGGACAAAGATTGTATATCAGGTATTTTAATACCCTTTTGTGAGATGAAACGTCATGAAGTACTTCAAAGTTACACCTGGATATGGGGTCCAGCAACCTATCTTTTTCGAGATGTTTGATGTTTTTTGGAGTGTTTTCCTATGTTAACTTAATAGCTTCCTGAATCAACTGAAAGAAGTAGTTCAGTGATGCCTGAATGTGAAGGGTACTTGGGTACGGAGC
>JAFIDM010057638.1:70074-104107 GCA_023159025.1 Thereuonema tuberculata | reverse complement strand
TTTTTTTTTTCTTTTTTAAAGTAAAAGAAACTGCATTAACATAATAGAAAAGATAGTTAAAAAAAACCTGGCAGTAGACTTGAACTTGTGATTTTGCACTTCGTAGCCGAGTAGCCCACACACGGAGCCACCTCTGAACTTTGTCAGTCGACACAGGAAAAACATTCCAAAAAAACTTCAAATATCTCGTAAATGGGAGGTTTTGGACACCAAAAATGTCAAGTGGAACCATGAAACTTCGAATGCTCAGCAATTACATAATGGGATGTTTCTTTTTCTTTTCCGCGAATCACAGAACAGGACATTTTAGAAAAAAAAAAAGTTAGAAGACAGAAGGATACGTGATGTCTTGTAATCGATTCTTCTGCAGAACGAAAGCAGAATACAAAAAGATATCAATCACTATATGTTTAAATAACAGTACTGAAATGGAAACGAAAATCATTATAATGTGAATGTCATTATTTTAAATAAAATAATTGATCACAATATTTCCTTTATATTATCTTGAAACGAATTTAACAATAAATGCTACTGCAGCGATATTTCTTCATTGAAAGGTATAAAGAGGTCATACACCAACGGCAGGAAATAATACAATTGAAAAGACTTGAATACATATTAATTAAAAATTGTCAATCCCATAAGATGGAAGATTGAATATTTCGCAATTCTAGAACAATCCATCTAATGAGATGTCGCTTTTAATCACTATTATTTCTGTAAAGTAACTATTAATTAACTGTCCTTCAAAATTTGCATCTCTTAAGCTGGACAGGGTAAGGTTCCAATCCCCTGCTCATAAAGTGGAATAGTTCATAATGAAGGTAAAATTATAACCTACTTAAATGAGATTGGGTCCTTCAGTACTTCTACAGGTTAATAAGTTCGAAAGAACTTGAAGCCTATTTTCCTTGAAAGGTTTCTTTATTTTTGTAAGTCTTAAAAACAATAAAAATTTCTTTATTTTTATTCCGATTACAATATCTCTTGACTGTGGGCTCGGTAGCCGAGAGCAAGGACGCTTGGCTACGGGTTGGGGGTGGCGGGTTCGATCCTCGGCCAAACGGGTGATAGGGTCTATCCAGCCCTCTGTTGAACGGGTACCGGGTTTCTTAGCCTTGAGTTAAAGCGGGAGGACGTCGGGACCTCCTGTGTAATGTAACTCCTGTGTTATAGGTGCTGGAATAATTGATATGTGACTAGTTAATATATTATTATAATAAACAGTGATGAAAAAATTAAATTTTAAAGAAATAAATTGTAGATTTGTAATTAAAAAATTTTCTTATTTTTTTTTTATAAATTATGTCAAATGTTTTTTTAATTTTATTTATACTATTACCATTACAGTTATTCCAATGTAATTGACTAAATAGAGTAAAACCCCTATCATCTGAGTATCCGCTTTAACCGAGCTATCAAATATTTCTAGGTTTTTTTTTTTTTTTTGGTTCTACATTTTCTATTTTTAAAACTACCGAAGAGAATTCCGAACTTGATCTCACCAATCAACGAATAGGATATACGTGACTGGATAAACGCTGACGAACAACAAGACATTACAGATGAAATGATCGTCAATAAGGAAAATGAATCTAGCGATGATGATGAAGACAGTGACGATGAAAATCGACATATGAAAATCTCCCATACAGATGGACTAAAAGCTATCGAAAGTGCTATTGAATATGCAGAACAACAAGAAGAAGCGATAGCAGCAATCCTGTTATCCTTAAAAAAATGGCGAAACATTGCTGCAGAAAAACGCCAAAGTAACGTAAAACAAAAAAACAATTAAGGACTTTTTTTAAGTAAAAGAACTCTTTAATTATCGTAACAATATGAATTGCATGTAGTGTATCTATATAACTTTTGTATTTGTTGAAATATATATTTAAACCTACACGATTTATTTTATTTACAATTTTCGCTTTAACCGAGTTTTTCAATTATCCGAGTTAGTCTTGGTCCACATTAACTCGGATAATCGGGAGTCGTGTAATTTAAAATTCACGTAATTTTCATTTCTTAAACCAAAATTATTATTTGATTTGGGAATATTAAAAATTCTTAATCAGTTATTTCTAGATCCAGTATTGCTGTATTGTTTTTTTATTTCTGTAATAAGAAATACTTTTTAGAATCATTTTTTTATATATATTTTTCTTCAATTGTCAAAGTTTTGTGAGTATTTCTTAATTTTTCTTCAGAAGATTTATCTTAAAAATTATTATAAAAGTTATCAAGTATTTTGAAAATTAAGTTATTAATATTATTAATTTGGTTTTTAGTTAAAAAGATCCGGCTATTTAATCCGTAATCCAAAATGGGATCAACCAAAGATTTAAAAATCAACAGTTTGTATTTAAAAGGAAAAGTATATTTTATATGATAAAATTTATACAGGGTGATTCATAAAGTACTGGAAAGTACTAGTAATTGTCACCGCTCCATATCTTTTAAACTAATACTTATAAAAACCTGAAACTTTTTTATCTAAAATCGTCAAACATATAAGAGTTACATTTTCATGTTATTATTTATTCTTATTGTTGAAATTAATTTTATTTGCGTTCAAACACCCCAATATATCGTACATTTAAATAACTGTTGTGATGTTGTTTAAACTCTAAAAGTCTGGATCCAATATTCAAATAATACAGAAACCTAATTAGAAAAATTTAATCTAAACACTTTTGTCATTAATTCCTTTGTTTAATTAAAACAAAACTGTATTTTTTTGAAAATGCAGTCTGACAAATGACTTTTTTGGGAGACAGTCGAATAATTTTTTTGGATAATAATTTCGATATATTGGGGTGTTTGAACGCAATAAAAGAATTGCAATAATAATGAATATATAACAACATGAAAATTTAACTCTTATATGCTTCACGATTTTATATAAAAAGTTTTAGATTTTTTTGGGCAGTAGTTTAAAATATGTGGGGCGGTGGAAACCACCAGAACTTTCCAGTTCTTTATGAATCACCCGGCTTGTTAAAGAGGATAGTTTATTTATAATATAAGAAAATTGAGTTTCCCAATTATAATTATTATCAATGTAAAGAACTAAATATTTTTGAATTTCTACATACCCTAAAATCCTACACTTATAATTAGTTTTGTTATCACTTTGTCTATTAAAACTGGGACATTGGAAATCATGTAACACAAAATGTATATTTTTGATAACATATTTGTTTGTTTTTATTTTTTATAAGCATAATTTTGTTTTATTTTGGTTGATTGTCATTTTGTTCATTTGAGCCCAAGTTGAAATGTTATTCAGATCTTCTTGAAGATGATAAAAGGCAGTCATTTGATTAGCATTACAATGTACAATTAAAACGTCATCTGCATATGTAAAAATAGAAGAATACTTAATATTATCATATTACTTAATATTAATTGATATATAAAATAAACAACAGTGGCCCCAGGTTTGAGCTTTGAGGAACACCGCTTTTAATATTATATAATTTACTAATATTTTTGTTAATTTTGATTCTAAATTTCCTATTGGTTAAGTAATTTCTTAAAATTTATATGTTTGTTCTCTTATACCATAAAACATTTTAGTTTATTTAAACTGAGGTTGACTATCGAAAAAAAATCTATAAAAGCTACATAAATAAAATTTCTATCATGAAGGTTTTTAACAATGCTGCTAATTAAGATCTTTTAATAATTTAGTAGTACTATTATTTTTTTGATAAGCATATTGATTTAAGAAGTTCATATTGATAGCAAAATTATAAATAGAATTTGTTAAGTGACTTTCTATTACTTTTGACTTTTCTATTAATTTTAGAAAGCAACGAAATAGACCTATAATTTTCAAAGTTATCATATGCTCCATCCTTATAAATGGGAATAATAAAGGCTGCTTTTCATAATTTGGAAATATAATGATGTTTGAAAAAAATTATCAAACAATTCAACTAAGTATAAAGAGATATAAAGATATTTGTACTTATGAGATGTATAATTCTTTGAAATTTTTTATTTCTGTTATGGAGATGTCATCAATTCCAGTAGAGTAATCTTAAATCTCTTTTTTATGGATATTGTTGTAACTAATAAGAATTTCAATGTTATGAGGAGTTATTGGTTAATTGTTATCAACTGATAGTTCATAATTACCTCTTCTGATTCCTCAGTTTCACTATGTATTAAGTATCGGCTATGTTCTTTAAGGCGTTCTCTAATAGTGCGAACTGTTTCCCCTATATAGAACTTTGGGTAATTCTATGTACATAACAAAGAAAAGAAGTTTCTTGTAATGCATTACTTAAAATATTAGTTATACTCTTTATAAAGCATCACATCAAGAAAAGCTAGTTCTTCAACTTTTTATTCTTCTATTGTAAATTTTATATTTTATGAAAATTGTTGATATTGTTTTAGAAAAGATGAAATTAATGTTTAGTAAACTATCAAGCTACTAGAATATCATTTGCTTATCGATAATACTCATAGTTAGAATTAGATTTTCGAATAAATTTTTTTTACCAAATTATTAATAAAATGTTACATAGAGATTCCGATACTGGGGAATCCATGGGAAATCGTCTTTCTTGTTTGTAAGGGAGTCCATTGCGTCGAACGTAATATTCACTCAAACCAAATTAATTAATTCCATAAACAAAGACATATAATAATAATATATATATGTCTTTGCCATAAACATCTTTTTGTCGAATTCACATCTGTTTCTGAATATTTTCATTTTTCTAATAAACGGGGATTTTCTGGAATTAGTCTGCTGGAATACATTCTAATTACGTGAAGTGGAAATAAATACAATTTCTTATTATTCTGAAATAGATGCTGAATTTTGTTAATTAGATCTTTTAGAGTTTTTAATCAATCACTCTTTCTAACAGTAAAAGAAATTTCAGTACAATACTATTTAAGGATCTTGTTCAGTTCTAATTATTGAGTTGATAAATCATAAGAATTTAGGATTGCAATATCAATTTAATACCTTTTCATAGATATTAAAGTTAATTTCTATTTTCATTTAGTAATTGGTTTAATTGTTTTATTTTTATTGTTTTATGTAAGAATTCAGTGAAGGTCATTATTTTTTTAAAGTATTCATAGTGTTTTTTTGCAAAATATCTTTAAGTTTTTGTTGATATCCCGATGACATTTAACCTATAAGATGATTCTTTATCAGAACTAGAAATGTCTATAGAATTATCCTTTCTGAAGTCTTTTAACAATTTCGTTGTCCTGAGATGATGTTTGACATTTCCTGTGAATTGGTTTCAGTGAAGTTTTGTAATTCATTGATAATTTCTATTTTCTTCTCCCTTTCAATTTTTAGAAGTTGTTTTCTCTCAGTTTCTCTCTCAGTTATCAAAAATGTTTCTTTCTTTTTAATGCATAATCTTTGTTCAAAATATAAATTCCTTCTGATTGTAAAGTTCTCTTGTTTAGCAATCACTTGGTTTTTTCCTAGTTATGTATATAAAATAAGAGTTATAGACTGGTTTATTTCTAAACGCAACAAAATTTGAGGAAGTTTGTATCAATTTTATACAGAAACTGTTTCGTAATCTCTACCCACAATGCCACAGAACATAAAAACAAAAGACAATCGCGAACGTTGCCGAGCTTTGTTTTGTTTTCTTGTTTATGTTTTTCAGTGATCCCGGACTCAAAATGTAAAAACGGGAGTTTTTAAGAAGAATTCCGTCTGTCCTCATCTGTAGAGGCATGTCATGAAGATGTGAGTGCTATTATTGGAAAGCTTATGAGTTTAGAAGTGGGGATAAATATGACTTCCGGTCTGAGGTCACTTCCTGTCTCGCAGGAAGTGATTGTGGTCGAAAATGAAACCTATCGCTACTACAAGTCATACAGAGATGATCGATACTTTAGTTCCAGTTATTTTCTGTCAGGCGTTCATTACTCGATAAGGACCCACATTCAAGTTAATCGCCTTTGAGTTTACCAGCTAAGTTCAAGAACATCCATTCAACGGATGATCAAAAATTATTATAGAGAAATCCCATACTCACACACACATACAGACTGATCGATTTAATAAGTCTCACTTTCCTAGGAAGTAATCTAAAATTGATGTATTAAAATAACAATTGCAAAGTAGCCTACATGTATTAGATATAGATCTAATCTTAAGTATTATAATTAACAACAATTTTCAAAGAAAGATTATTATGTCAATTAGAATATTTTAATGAGACCTTGACATTTTATATTTAATTAAAAAAAAGAGAAGTTCCTTATTTTAAATTACCAGAATAGCATTGTTTCAATATATAATTAATTCCTAAATATACATTTTTTTTAAGTATCGTAATTTTATATTTAATTGAATTGAACCCGCTACAGTCACATGTTGCATTTTTTTAAAATTATCTTTGTTTTTTAAATTGCTTTATTCACCAATAGGGAAACGTTAGACCAATGTCTTTGGCTATGGACACTACGATGCAGTCTATTGAATAGAAGCACTCGACCAGAAACCAAATAGTCCTTTAGAAATCAAGGACTGTCTCTCACCTTGAGCCATTACTGAGAAATTTATATTCTAAAGACGATTTAGATACAATCGAATCCTCTCCAAGAATAAACATGTTGAAGTAAGTAGGAATTTTTATAATATTCAATACGAATTCTTTATTTTAATACAGAAATACCCGAGACAGTTCTTTCTAATTTTTGTACTTAGAACGAGATTGAACTTATCGTTCCCCATATTTACTTATCTTTTCCCATAGCCAAGTGAGGCTTATCAGATCAGTCAGTCAGTCTGTGTGTTTTGTGTGTTTTGTGTGTATTTTCCCAATAACGTTTGAACCGCTATATGAATCTTCTTGAAATGTGATCTCGTTATATTTGAAATCTTTCCTAAAGAGGCTCAAGTCAAGAAATCACAGCGAGAAGGCGACAAAATTCCATAGAAAAGCATTGGAATCTAAACAATGGAATTTCTCGTATTCTAATCCTGTTAATATTTCATTATCTTAAACAATGAATATTAAATCGTAGCTAATTCATTGTGTAGGTTTTGATCCGCGCTATTTAGGTAAGATATGAGAATTTTTTTCATTTTTTTCCCTCAGAAAACGCAATATTTATATTGTTCGCTTTAACTGGAATATAAATGTAGGTTCTTCCTTTTTGTCGTTTTGAAGAATATCTTAAGGAAATTAGGCTTTAAGTTCTTTCGAACTTCTTGTTTTATATAACATTAGTTTTATGTAATACAGTGATACTTCGGGTTACGAACTTAATTCGTTTCAGAACTCGGTTCGTAACCTGAAACGTTCGTAACCCGAAACATTGAAATCAATGAAATAGAGACGATCCGTTTCAAGATGAAAGAGTCGTTCCTTTTTATTAACATCCGGTCGTTTACCTGACAAAACGCAAAGAATACGTCTATTTCACGTGTTAAATAAAGAAAAAGAAAACAACCAAATAAATTAAATGTAAAATAATTACATTTAATAAATACATTACAATGTCTTGTTTACATCGGAAAAAGAATCATGTAGGCGCGGAGAGATACTTTCAGATGCTAGGTGAGACGCCTTTGGTGTGATTTGGCTCCATAACTGTTCCTGTATTATCAGGTAAGATTTGTCCGGACTGTGGGCTAGCGCTAAGCGATCTCGGTACTGCGTGGCCTTCGTTTATATTCTATGCGATCGTTTGTCTACAACGTTAAACCTTGCTCTCTCTCTCACCTTCGTTCGTAACCCGAGGCACTGTTCATTACCCGAGACAAAAAATGTTCGAAGTTGTTGTTCATAACCCTAAACGTTCGTGACCTGAGTCGTTCGTAACCCGAGGTACCACTGTATTACCTACTTCATGAATATAACAATAAGAAACACCAAGGTCTTGAAAGGAATTAATGCTGTTTTTCTTAATTGTTTTTTTTTTTTAATTAGCCTATATTTCAATATTTTTATGTACATCACTCTAGGACAAGATTAAAAAAAACAAACAAAAAACAAGCACGTACTTAAAATTATATAAATTATTGTACTAAAAATACATACATGGAACCAGTTTCAAGACACACGAGAAGTCATAACAAGGTCTCCGTTTATTTTATATTATATACATTATATCTATTGAATACTGAGTACTACTTTGCAAGTTTTTGAAAAGTAAACATTAATACTTAAATATAATAATTTAAATTAATATCAATTTTTTGTCATTTCGCAAACAAATTAGTCAAGTGCTAAAAGGATTAATATCCAGTATTAGATAGCACTGTTCCATTTCCAATGCTTTTCTATGAGAATTTTAGTCATTTCTACGAACTAATTTCTTGACAAGGACCCATACAGAGATAAAAAACATCAAATATAAAAAGTTAGATAATCTCTTGACTTCGATAGGCATGTCAAATTACAAGAAGATCCACTGAGCGATTTAAAACTTAAGAGGACAAACACATACATACATATTATACTCAGATTGACGAATTTAATAGTTTCACTTTTTCCTAGGAAAGTAGGCTAAAAAATAATGGCCTCGTTATTTATTTTGACATCTTCATTTAATAGGAAAGAATTCGTTGTATTTATATGATTGATTCATTTTTATCGTGTCTCCTATTTTTTTTTTTTTTTTTTGTTAACTTTGAAATTGCTTTCTTATGTTTGCTAACTTTTTTTTTTTTTTTTTTAACATTTTATTTCTTGATTAAAAAACTTTACTTATCCTGTTTTTAATTTATTTATTCATTTTTATGTTTATTTGTTTTATTTCAGAAATCTTTTTTCAGAATGTAGGATTAATAAAAAGCTGTTACTTTATAAGAGCCATTACGCATTATTTCTTGGAGGTAAGAAGTGAACCTTCAACTTTATTATTGTTACGAATTGAAAAAAAAAAAATATTTCTTTCCATTTTTTTCCCTACATTATTGTAATTCGCAAAATAAGTTAAATGTAATTTTAGAACATTGATTTGTTATTATTTTTTTTGTTTTGGCAGTATCTATGTAGAATTTGTTTTTATTAAGCGTTTTAACTTAGACATGCCAATACCCAAAATTCTTTCATCTGATACAGTGGTTTTCAACATTTTCTACCTCCCGACAGTGAAAGCCACCATTTGTAGTCTGTCTCAGATTTCTATCATTGTTGGCTGAATAACAGCAACCCCAACGTATGTTTTCTTTATATAAGATCACCGTAATAATGAACTCTGATCAGTACTATTTCATTGTGGCTGCGACCCAATAGAAAGATATCACACGTAAGTATCGTTATTATTCACCTAAAAGTGGTCTGTAGAAATTTCAGACCAAATACCAAAAATACAAATTTACCAAATACCAAAAATGCAAATTTACCAAATACCAAAAATGCAAATTTACCAAATACCAAAAATACAAATTTACCAAATACCAAAAATGCAAATTTACCAAATACCAAAAATACAGATTTATAATTGTATTGAAAAAAAATTTAATTACGTTCGCGTTACTTACTTCAAATTTCTAAATGTGATTAATCTTTATCCTACGCGCAAATTAATGGATTAATTAAAAGGATTAACATTCATTATTTAAGATACATTGTTTAGCTTCTAATGTTCTTCTATCTGATTTTTTGCAAGGACCCACTTGTAAAAAACTTCAAATGTAAGAGATAGATTGTGTCTAATCTTTAAATATGCATGTCAATTTTCAAGAAGATCCATATAATTTTTCAATAGTTATTAGGAGGGAACAAAAACAAACACAAGCAAAACAACAGCCCAATCGTGTTGATGACACACACACACATACCAAAAAACAGTAACTAAAAATACGCTTCTAAGAAACGCAGACATTCTAAGACTAAATGTGTTCTAAAATGAGTTGCTTGTATCTTTCAGGACTGTCCTGCATCACTCCTTTTCTGCCTCTCATTGTTCGGGACTATGGAATCTCTGCTGACGTATCTGGTGTCATCTACACTATTCTACCGTTTATCGGCCTGGTTGCACGGCCTTTGGTTAGCCTCATCGCTGACAAATATAACAAACAGAAGTTGGCACTTCTCGTTTCCCTCCTCATTGTGTCAATGCTGATCTTCAGCATCAATTTCATCCCGCCTTTACCAGTCAGTCACAACGAGTCCACCTTCATCACTTGCAACGGCACCAACTTCGATTTGAATATCTGCTCCCTTCATTCTGCTAGGCCTAAAATGGATCAGGTCACGATAGAGGAGATGCGGTGCCTTAAACAATGCATTCGTCCGCCACCGGATTTGAGTGACAACCACTGCTTCGAGCGCCTTGGTATCCTGCTGGAGTCTAATGCCGTCACCGTCCCATCCTACGACCCCGTCTTCGAGTTAACAACTTTCAAGTCAATCAATGTCACTCACTTCAATTCTTGCTTGACTTATCGCGTAATGCATCCCTTGGACAATAACGATTCCTGTGCCAGTTGGCATTGCAATGAAAACGAGACAGACTCCTGCGTCAAGGAATGCTTCCAAGACAGTGAAATGGGCTTCAGTCTGTACAGCAGCTTTCAATTTTGGTGGCTGGCAATAGCAATTATTATTAAGGGTATAAACATGGAAATGGTAAATTGCATAGGAGACGCTGTTACGTACAACTTCCTTGGAGAAAACAAGAAAGATTATGGAAAGCAGAGGGTGGGGGGAACCCTTGGCTGGGGTCTAATGATTATTGTAAGCAGCTATTTGATGACTATATCAACAACTAATAGAAAAACCAATTATTCCATCGCATTCTATCTGTTTCTGGCATTTATGTTAGTGGACGGTGTTGTTATTTTGTTTATGGACATAGTGACGCAAGAATCTCCCAGAAATCTCATTGGAGCGGCAGTAGGGAGCCTCAAGAACGCCAAGGGCGTCCTGTTCATTTGTACTCTATTCACTATGGGAACGGTGGCTGGTGTAATGGAAACGTTCCTTTTTTGGTATTTAGAAGATCTGGGCGGCAGCAAATTAGTGATGGGCCTAGTCAGAGGTGTTGAATGCTTTGGTGGTGAGGTGCCCTTCATAATTTTCTCTGGACTAATTATCAACAAAATTGATTACTTTAATTCGATGAGCCTTGGACTGTTTGCTTATGCCCTGCGGTATATTATTTATTCAGTGCTCAAAAATCCCTGGCACTTCTTACCAGTGGAACTTCTGCATGGGTTCTGCTTTGGGGTTTTCTATCCTGCTGCAACCGGCTACGCGAGCTCCATAGCACCTCCAGGGGTCTCCACCACGTTACAAGGAATCGTCAGCGCTATCTACTTAGGGGCTGGTAAGTTTTATATTTGTTAAAAGTATTCTATAAATTTCTAATTGTCAGCTGACCTTCCATGATATAAGAAATTCGTTAAAGAAATTAAAACCTATTTTCCTTGTAATATTATTGTTAATTTTTTTTTGTTAAGTCGTAAAAATAATACAAAAAAAATGTTTAGGCGCTAGACTGTGGATTGAGGAGCCCAGGTTCAATTCCCAATCAGGGATTTTTCCACGGTTATTTCTCACCCAAACTTACCCTTGGGTTCCCCAGCCCTCTGTCAAATGAAGATAATACATAATAATTCCTATTAAAGCTGTACCGCTACAGGTGCCCTGTCAAATTACAGCTTTAATAGGAATTATTATGTATTACCTTCATGAGGTGGTTACGCCATAAGGATCGATAACGAAAAAAATGCAAATATAAACGTTAAATCCTCTCTTGTCCTTACGAAATATGCATGTCAAGTTTTAAGAAGATTTGAACCAGTAGTGCAATGGTGGTCTGAAAGGCGGGGACATACACATACGAAGATTTGAACAGCCTCACTTTTCTTTAGTAGCCTACGAATAAAGTCATTTGTTCACTTTTTGTAGTTACTGTAAACTTTACGCCGTTAGAATGAACTCTCGAACGAGTGGGCAGGTATCGTGCAAGAAAAAGATACATTTAAGATTAAGATAAATTATTTGACCGAACTGATTAATCAACAGCAAATATTCTGATAAGGAATTGACTTATAGATGTCATAGTCGCCCTATAACTTTTAATATACTGTCGATTAAACATTTACTGTAATTGATATTTCTGTCTAATTTCCTGAAAGATTGATCGTGAAGTAGATGCATGGATCTGAGATAGATAATTAGAAAATTAGATAGATAACTAACTTTGTTCGATTAACTTGTCATTGATTTGGTTAGGATGATAGAAGTCTGGTTGGTTGCTAGGCGACAGTGATGTACGAGGGGCGTTCAATAAGTAATGCAACATATTTTTTTTTAGTTCAGAGTTTGTTTTATTATAATGTGGAATGTATCACATTGTTCCCTAATATTTTTGGCTACACAGTGCCATTTTTCTACATAATTGCCATGCAACACTATGGCTTTGCGCCACCTATCGTCCTCCAAATGAGAGATGGCCGCCCTGTTTTTGTGAGATCTGCGCATGTATCATCGATTAGTCTGGTCAGGCACTTCCGTCTGATTTAATGACAGGACGCCGCCATCACAGGTAATCGCTTGTTACTTTGCAAAAGAGCATTGTATTTATAAATAATATATATTTATTTATTTATGTAAATACTTATTGTTAGCAACTGGTATTGAAATAACGCTAAATAATCGAGAGAAGTTTTAATTTGGCGTTATCAACATGTCTTTCTCAGTGAAAACAGACCCCGTCGTCCATTGTTACAGGAAAACATGTTCTCATGTGGGTTTCGTGATGGTGGACGATCCGCGCTGGGCAGGTTTTCTCGGGGTTCTCCCGTTTCCCCTGCACTTCTCCCACCATACTTTCTCAGTCTTTCTCTCCATCTGTCCTTCTTTCCGTGGGTTAGTACAATAGACCTCTGGTCGCAGTGCTTGGCTTCTCTGCCACCCACATTCATTACATAAACATAAAAACATACAGGAAAACATAATTGATCAGCTACCGGAAGGGCTGCGCAGTTCAAACTTCCGCCGACCATCTCTCATTTGGAGGACAGTAAATGTGAGAGCCTGTATACCCTCACGGTACCACTCTTTAGCTTGACCTCTCAGCCATCCTCGTATTTTCTTCCCGCGTATTGCATCTTCAGAGGGCCGAAGAGGAAGGTGCAAGATCCGGGCTGTAGGGCGGATGAGGAAATCAGGAATTGGAGATTCGATCTTATTGATGAAGATCTGTATCTTTATATGAAACCATTAAATCGGCTTGAACCATTTCTAAGAGAGTTAATTGCTTTTTATCAACCAACTTTCCACTTTTTAAGTGATACATTTAAAATAACGTTGAATATTTAAAAATAGTGGAAAGAATTTTACAATAAATTGAAATTTTGAAATTTTAAAGTAACATGTAATGATGAAAAGACGTGAATGTTTCTTACCTTGAATACAGACTAGAAATTACATTTTCTCTTAAGAACTTACCTTAATTGAAGAAGTTCGATGTCCTGGTCTTGGTATAACTGCCTCCTGATTTGTTTACGATGTGAATTTCCATTCTTACATCGCTCGCAATCAGATTTCAAAGTTAAAACTCTGTAAACAACAAAACATTGATGTCATTAAGTTTTTTTTTTCAGTGAGTCCTATAGAAAATATATAGGAAAATAGGAAAAAAGGAACTATTTATGAATTAGACGAGAATAGAATAGAAAAGCAACTAAAAATTTAAAATTTAAGGAAACTGGCATAAAATGTCAGACAGGGCTTTGTAATAGGATTCATAAAAGTCAAAATAGGTAGAGAGTTTTTTAATATCGTTCGTAATCGTAACATAATGAATATTTACGTTATCATTAGACAAAGAAGTTTAAGAGGCCAATCTAGTTTTATAAACTGTTCAGATTTATTTTAATTTTAAGATTTACAGTAAATTAATTCATTGGAATTAAGAGTTAATGGTTCTTGTAATGGGTGGGTGTTCTCATTCTCTGGTAGGGTGAACTGTGTGGTTTCAGTCTCGGTTTAGCCATATACCTCGAATACAGCCAAATTCGTTAAGAATTGCGGAAACCAATTGTGCTACAAGCCTACAACAGTGATTCCCAACCTTCACGGCGCACTTACATACAGTGGTGTTCAAAGATACTGCACCATCTAGCTATTTTACAGTTTTAAGCCTTTTGATGGTCACAAATTAGATTAATGACAAGAAACATACACAGAAATGTAAAAACAAATATGTACATTAAGTTGTTAATAGTAAGAACATAACTAAATAATTATTTTGGAAATTTCTCCCCAAACGTTCCAAAATTGTAACAAACAGTATATTTACCTCCAAAAATTAAGGCAGAAAATTAACCAGAAGCAATTCTTACTGGACTCAATTCCTACTGGACTTATTCCTACTGTAGAAATGAAGCTAATGTAACTTCATTTTACCCTTTTCGTCCGGTGATAATGAGCAGAGTATCTCCTCAAAGATGCAGTTATTCGTTAGTTTGAAATAATTTCTGATTGTTGGCAATTTAAATTTCTTTCCAATACTAAGTCGTAACCCTTGCTTGACATTTAAAGAACGTCAATAAAATGCAGACACCTACTCTACAATACGAAATACATCCTCAGATCATTTGCAAGATTATTTTGTTTCTGGCACTACTGAAGTTTACTTAAATATAAATACCTAAATGATCACATCGTTATAAATGACGGAGACGGCTTTTAAACTAGGGAAAAACATAAGTTCAAACGTCATTTGGACGTTGGACAATTCTTAAAAAGAATAAATATTTAATATGTTTTAAACCCAAATTTCGGAAAGAATAATACGTTTTTCCTTTATCAAGCTACTTGATGGAATAATAATTTAAAAATAACAAAACAGGATAACGAGCCTTAATTTAACAAAATATGTAACCTTTTACAATAATAAGAATCATATCATTACTAATAAACTGATAAACAATAAACCAATAATTTACTAATAACAATAAATAACCTAATTTAAAAAATCATAACATTACCTATATTGTAAATTATTGGTTTATTGTTTGTCAGTATGTTAGTAATGACATGATTCTTATTATTGTATAAGGTTACATATTTTGTTAAATTAAGGCTCGTTATCCTGTTTTGTTATTTTTTAAATTATTATTTCATCTTGTAGCTTGATAAAGGAAAGTGGTATTTTCCGAAAATTTGCGTTTAAAGCATATTAAATATTTATTTATGTTTTTAAGAGTGATGAGGTATTATTTATGAATTAATATGACTATTAAGAGAGAAGAGATTAGGAGGACATTCTTAGGATGACTCCAAGTAATATTAAACGCTTATTTTTATTTCCGTTCGTTAAGCTACGGTTTCTCCTTTTAATACGCTCATCTTTTTCGTTTCAGGATCTGGTGTTGGAAGTCTAATTGGAGGACTCCTCTATAGAGAATTTGGTGGAGCTGTAACGTTTCGTATTTTTGGAATTGCTGCTTTTATTGTTGGATTATTAGTTGTATTCTTTAATCATGTTTTTAAAAAGCAACAAAGAAAGAAAGGTAAGAAAAAAGAAAACATTTCTTTCTAAAAGACTAAAAGCCTTTTATTAAAAAGCTGAATAAATAAACAAATAAAAAGTAATACTACCATGCATTGTTTATCTTTACTCAAACCAAACATCAGTCTGAACCTGCCAACATCCAATAGTTATTGCTATCACTGTTTACATAACGCTAAAGGATGGCATGTATTTATTGCGAATGTTGCAATATTTTCAATTTTTTGATTTATTGAAGAAAAATCCAAACGATTTTCGATTTTAGTGAATGAAAACTTTGTGCTACCCTTCTCCTATTCAACTGCCAAAATTTAGTTCAATCCGCGAAACAGTTTCGGAGGAGATTTTCGATGTTTACTGGTTCTCTGCCAAGAATCGGTTGCGTTGTTCTCGAGAAAACTGCGAACACGTATTTCAAATGATGTACAGTGAAGATATAATTCGCTTCCCTTCAATCTTTTTTTTTATAATAAGAAATATTGGTACAGCTAATTCCTATGCCTACTTATTGATAAAGCTTTTAGTGTAAAATTATGTAGAATTACGTCGTTGTTTGTATTTGTTGTCAGTGAAATATCTCTGATTTTAACATCTGAAATAAAACTGAAAAATTAAAAATAGAATATTATAAATATGATTATACAATTATATGATTCAGATGATGATAGTAATTGAAAAGTTTTCTTGATTCTTTTCCAAGAAATCTTGGTAGTTCCACTTAACAACATCGTACATTAACCGTACCCTAAGATTAAATGGATAGGGAGAGAGTTGTATCTTGGGCCACTTTTTGAATTATCGTAATAAATTCAGCCTTATTAATTAAAATGACTATTATAATGGAGGCGTTAACAAGGAAATATGCACTTAACGTTTACAAAAAACAACTTTATGTTGCATAGTAGATCAAGGTACAATATGCTAGTGTACCATCGGAATATGTTAGTTTACCTAACCATCCTATATCTTCAACAACACTAAAAACGGAAGATTAAATGGAAAGAAAACAAAGGACAAGTCCACTTTACCAATTCGGACCTGTTGACTAATATTTTTCTCTGTGCGAAATATGTTTGTCTGGGTCATCGGAATGAATCGCCTCAAGGGCATTTTTTAATGCATTTGAGTCTACAGAGTCCCTTTTCTTCCAGGGTTTGCTACATTGTGATATCAATCACTGAAACACAAAACACAAAATATATTGTAACCTCTTGTACCATAAGTCACTGGCCAGTGATAAGGCTGGCTGCACGCTACCTTTCAACCAACTTACAAAGTTTTATCACCATTATACAGTACTTTTCAAATAACGGGGATTCCAACGAATATATAACAAGCAAACCTTGCGTGAGAGTTGAAAATAAACTCACACTCAATCGGGGGCGAAAAACTTTGCTTTTAACTTGTAAAAACAACTTTTTTGCTCCAGCATTTGTAATCCTTATGCAGACAGTCCTAACGCAGACTGGTGGTTAAGTACGTATGTCACTAAGAAGGACATAGTTCTACGAGAGATCACTATGTCACAATATATTTCAGTTATTCAAATTGGTCCAAGGTATACTGTGGTCTAAGGTACAACTCTTTCCCCTTCTTATTGTTAGAGTTAGAGACCTTCAGAAGCCTATCATTGACTAAGAAAACGTAAATAAAGACTTTTCTTCCTATCTATAAGAATCTTTGATTTGTTTTGAAAAGAATACTATTGAATATCGGTAAGTATATTAAAAATTAAAAATTGCCCTGTGAATAGAAAATATGTGGGTTCATATTGCTGCACAGTTGACTAGATAAGATCGCAGGTCTTAAGGACTAAACGCACTACTCCGTCTTCCGTTATGTTTCCATAACGTAATTGCTTTAGTGACGTAGATATATAGAAATATATGGTCAATTGTGATTTTTATTTCAGGTAATTGTTCCCCATTCTTGTGATCCTGAAGACATAACTACGTCACTAAAGCAATTGCGTTGCGGAAACATAACGGAAGACGGAGTAGTGCGTATGGCCCTTTAAAGTTCACCCAACCCTCAAGGATTTCTATAACGGGGTTGAAGGAGAGAGGGATTCGAATTGTCGATCCCAAATTAATTCCGATGACGAGAATCTCTGGGAGTCTACATCTCCCGCGCTCCGAAAGGGCACTTTTAAGCCTCTATACCAAACATTATCAGTACTTAAGCTACAAGAGTATTTTAAAGACTTATTATTTAAAATTATAAATCAACTGAATATAAATTTACATTTTGTTACAGATTTCCAGACAGGGGATGGGAAGACTTGGGAAGAGCAGGCGAGTGAAAGAGGAGAAAACAATGAGAAGAAAACACCAACCATCATAGTGAAATTCGTTAAAAATAGTAATGAAGAGTTTAAAAACTGGGCAAATCAAAGGAAGTAATGAAGAAAAAAGAAACATTCATGGAATTTCCAAGCAAATAACAGAAGTTGATACATACGAACACATTGTGTCGTATTTGGGTAAGAAGTGATATTGGAATACGTTTTTCTCTTGTATTCAACTTTGATGTAATACTGTATAGATCTACAAAAAGTTATTATTCCACACTTTAGGTAGTAATAGTAACTACGGATGTTGTGATATGTAATAATTTTGTCTTGTTTTTTAGTAATCATTTAGTGGTGTTTGATTTGTTTTTTTCTAGCGAAACCTTTTTTTTTAAACCTTTTTTTTCCCCACATTAAAAACATGTTAGATGTAAACAAAAAAAAAAATGTAAGTATCACTACGCCTTGCTGATTGTGATTGATTCTGAACAATTCTTCTCCCTCCACTGTCAAATTTTGTTGATTAACTGATCGTTCGTAAAAGGATCTTTTTGTTTTACACCATTCATTAATGGCTTTCCCCATGTTTTTAATTTCACTCAATAGGAGTGAATAAGTTGGGCTCCATAACATGCAATAACTTTCTGAATCAATCGTCCTCTATGAATGAGATATTCTCATAACCCGAAGAGTTGTGGTGTATGTACACACCGGCAAGAATGATTTAAAATCATTCGCTCGTACTTTGATGACTGTTAGGTCTCCAGCTATGTCCCTAGTGTGATCGGGCGGCATAACTTTCACTGGCCGATAAGTACTCGCGCTCTCCCAGAGTCGGAGTCGCCGCGAGCTTACGATTTACATCGCGCGCTTGTACTGGGGGCCCCTTTGGGCGTTGTCCCGGTCAGCCAATTCCCGTGCTTTCTTGTTTCCTCGATATCTCCGTTATTTCTCAGCAAAAGGGCGGGTTACGATCTTGAATCGGTTTTCGAGATTTATCTTTGCACTTTATGCGCGTGTCAAATGTTATATTCAACCAACTGCTGTTCCAAAACTTGTGGTCGGAAATTGTTGATCTATACACCAATAAATAGTATGTTTTCTCCCCTTTTTAATGGTATTTAACTTTCGTAGCACTACAGTTTTTGAGATATTCACAATCTAACACCACTCGGTAAAGAAATTTCGCTAATAAATAGCTGAACTTGGGTGTCGCACCACCGATGATATAATTGCCGCGAATTGAAATTTCCGGTGTTATTACGATTGGGCAACCTTAGCCGTTCAATCGACACATGCGTAACATACGAGAGCGCGATGAATACTGATGGGTACGCGTTTTCGCAGAACACGTTTTGGTAATGCTCAACTTTCATTACATATCTCGCACTATTTTTCGTTCGTGTAAAACATGGAATTTAATTCCATGTCAAAAAAAAAAAAAAAAAAAATCAGTGATTTTTTTTTTCTCCAGAAGGAATAAATTTTATAAAAGAGTTAGACGTTTGCTTTAAAAATTATTATAGGCACAGTTTAAATGAACTGACGTTTGCTTTAAAAATTATTATAGGCACAGTTTAAATGAACTATTTATCATGTGTACTTCGGCACTCAGTCAATGAGGAAGAATCTACTATAAGGACATTCTGTTACATCTTGTCAGTTAGTTATTTTAGAAAGAATATATATGATTGCAGTCGCTAGATCTCTTAAAACGACCAGAAGAATTGCCAGCCGGAACGGAAGAAAGAAAATAATCCAAAGAAAAAAAAAAGGAAAGCAATGAGACCTGGGATTCATGTAAATCACTCCAATTGTAAGTTTGTCTCAGATTTCTGTGAACTGTAGTTGGGACTTATAAGGCTACTGATGCATATTTTTTTTTTTATTAGACACCGTAAAATGACTCTTAATTTGCAATAACTCATCTTGCGACGCCCTGATAGAAAGATGACACATGCTAATGACACTGTTCAAACGTTGGTCCACAGAAATCTCAGATGGACATAATAGGTAGAAACCATTCGACTACGACTGACCGGTTTAACAATACAGCAATAGGTAAAACGAAATAATGGGAAAGACGATAATAATAATAATAAGAAGAAGAAGAAGACGACGACCAAGTTTGAGAATTTCTGAAGATATCTAAAATAGACTAAGACAAAGAATTTCATAAAAAATTTCTTTATGATTCTTTCAATTCCTTATTCTGAACTTTTCGTTATTTGGATATTTTACTTAGAAAATGGAAGTTTCTCAGTGATGTAACCAATTCTCCATATAAATTTGTGGCATTTTTTAAGTTAGTAAAGTTAATTTACTAAACATGAAATGTCCTTATGATAAAATACTATTATAATGATACCCCCAATGAAAAACATTATAACTTCAGCAATTTTCAAGATAATAAAAATAAGCTTAAATATCTATCAAAAATAGCGATTTTTAAAATAACAAAATATGGCTCCTTAAGTAAGTTCACAACATGCAACTACTATAAGGCATGTGGTAGCCATTGGATATCAAGGATATCGTCCGTTAAACATCGTAACTCAAATATAATGTTTTTTGAGTTACAATGTTTTTCATTGGAGATATCGATAAGATCTTACATATTATATATGTAAAATTAAACGTATATGTATATAAACAAATATATGTAAGATTGTCGATATATGTTTCACCCAATTAAATAATTTTCAAGCATCATTTGTAATTTCCTGTAAAAATAAAATCTTTTAAAAAAAAAAAAAAATAATAAAAATACTACAAATAATCAATCATTCGGCCCGTTTTTCCGCTGACATTTGTATACTCACACACACACAGACACACACACACACAAAAGTAAGAAATCATGAAATTAAATAAAGGAAATTAAATAAAGGTTTTAACAAAATAAATGAAACCATCAAGAGTTTTGTAAACATTAGTCCAAACAGTTAATAGCGTTGCTTTGAATCTTCATTTTCCCAAATGAATCTTCATTTAAATGTCGAAGATCATTTAAAATTTCTCTTTGTCTTTTATGTTTTGGTTAGATACATAAATAATTCTAATTTTTATTTTCATGTATTTGATACACTGATTTGAAAGTGGCGAGGTTTGTTTCCAACGCCCTGTCTTTTGGCTCTATATCTTTTCAGTTAACGAGAATGATAAGTGTACACTATTTTGTTGAATAAAGAATTACAAGAGTAAACGATAGGATGCAGTTTATATTACTACCGTTTGAACGAAACGAAAACGAGAAATATCAATCTCCAGGGATTTGAATCCAGGTTTAGTTGTCACCCTCTTAATCACACGGTTGAGCCCGGTAGGCTTAATTGAAATTAGATGTCTATTTAATGACTAATAATTTTAAGAACAATTTCTGCTTAAGTTTAAGGGAATTAAATTAAGTTTATAGTTCAGATTTATTTATTTTACTTTTTTCGCATACATAAAGTACACGCTTAGGAAGAACTCTTAAAACCAGACTCTACAAAATAAAGTTTGAAGTTTTCGTCAAACTAAAATTCTATTATTAGTAAAACTGTAGCTTAATTTAATAATTAAAGATAAAAGACAGATAAAAATGTCTAAAGATTTTTAATGCGTCAAATATTTAGATACCAAACAATAGACTACAGTTACGGCGGCAGTAAAAGCAGTATAAACAAAAATTATAATACAACTCGTAGTTAATTTTTAACTAAATGACGAATTAAGTTTTTGCATTAGGAAATAACAATCAATACCAAAATGATAAGATAATATCTTTTTTAAGATAACTTATAAAATTTGATTGAATTTCTTTTTAACTTAGAGGAAATCTGATAGACTCATCTATGAGGCAAAAACTCCTCATAGACGAATATGTTCACTCCTCCTTAGTTCCAAGTTCTATAACTAAGAGATAAGAAACTTTTAAAATACCATAAGAAAGAATAAAACTAAACCAACATTTTTACGCCCGTCAACAGCTGGCGATGATCAACGACCGTTGTTGATGCCTTGAAAATGGCCAACAGGTATTGCATTGAAACTATTTTTAGCGTCTTTATTTTGTTTTTATCTGACATAACCTATAATTTTATTGTGCAATTGTTATTCTTTGATTATTTCAGTTTTTTTCTCGTTAAACCTCATTCATTTTAGACTAATTGAACATTGGATAGAGTTGTACGAAATTTACATCCCAGAAATTTACAATCGGAAGCTTACTTCCCACGCCTGTTAACAGTTTCAAAGTTCTAATGGAACTTTTTGATAATGATAGAAGGATATCTACAAATTTGAAAGGGGAGACAAGACGGAAAACTTTGAGAACCAGTGATTTCGGGAATTTTCCATACTAAATTCTCGTCCAGATGGGTCCGTGAATCCACCAAGCCCTCTGCAGAACATGCAGTTTGTTCCCGAGGGTATAGGCAGTCGAGTGCGGGTTAATGATACATTGGGAACCTTACCTCCAGGACCCTGGAGCTTCATGGGCCCTAATGGGATATACCTATTAATTACACAGTAACACAGTATAACACAGTAAAGTACTTATATTTACACAATAAATGTAATTTTCCATTTCGTGACTGTAATAATGAACGTTTTCTTTGATTTTCTTGAATCGTAAATTTATGCAACACAAATTTACCTAAACACATCAATATGCTACTTATTTTACGGTGCTTGTCTAATGTAAGAAATGGGGATTCTTTAGAGGGCGCTCGTGCATACTCTCTAACAAGTATGGGCATAAATGAGGTCAACGAGTCACATTCTGGATTTTCATATATATAAAGAACCACACCATAGTCACGTTCCGTAGTATTAAATACACAAATTCAAATTTTAATTGCTATATAAAGTATAAAAAATACATATATAAGAAAATAAAAAATGAGAAAGAAAGCACAAAATAATTAGTTCAAAATTTAATATTTCTTTTTTTAATTTTATATTTTTATCAAGAGATATTGGGAGCCGCACTTAAACCAACGAAGAGCCGCATTTGCCCATGTCTGCTCATGTCTACTACAGTAACTTGCCACACGTGTGGAACGATTTAACAACGCAGAACTCCAAGAAAACATTTGAAAAAAGGAAGAAATTTATAAAGAAAAAATGAGTGAGAATCACCAACAGTACAATGATGAGAAACTATGAGATCATGGGACGTTAAGTACAGAAACTTAATATCACAGCCATGAGGGGAATTCATTCAGAAGCTACGAAACAATTCTGTAGTCTACTCAACACAAACGGAAATAACAAAGAGTATTTAATTGAATAATAGTTTGTGGAAATATTTACAAACCCCTATATTTATACAGGGTGTCGCAAAATTCATGTGTAATATTCAAACCACGTGTAGGGGCATGGCTAAGGATCAATATATTCCTAAAATAACCAAATTAGAAACTATAATAAATTTAAAATAAAAGAAATTGAAAATTATGAAAGTATAAAAATATTTATCCCATATCTTAACCAAAACAGTCTGTATTTAAAGAAAATATATAAATCATATAATATAAACATAGGTTTCAATTATAAAAATAAGATCAAAAATCGGCAAGAAAATAAATCTTAATGATAATCAAAATGAAATGGGTATTATATATAAACTTGATTATAAAACTTGTGGTGATTTTTACGTAGGAGAGTCAAAAAGAACTTTGTACGAACGTGTTGAAGAATACGTTGGACATATCTGACGTTGCCAACCACTGTTTAGAAAAAGGACACATTATGGACAATAACGTGAAAATTTTATATAAAGACTATGATTCAAAATTAAGAAAAATTTTAGAAAGCTGTGTTATAAAAAACACAAAGAAGGAAAATTTGAACAAGTATAAATGAGTTTATGTAGACCCTTCCACAGTTGTTTTAATGAGAAATTTAATAAAAACAAATTATACTAAAACAACAACAATAGATGTTTTTAATTATTAAGAATATTATTAAGATCAAATATTTATTTTTCTTATTATGATCTAATAATTGTTTTTCTTATTATTATATTAATAATTGAATTGTATCATATTAATATGTTTTTGTAAAAAAAACTAAATTTATTGATTCACGTGTTTTTTGAGTTTGTTTAGACTTCTCACCATTTTGTTTTGTATTTATTCCAATCTTGTCATTATGCTTGAAAAAGAGAAGACGTCTACTACTTCTCGAAAATTCGCAGTTTTTAGTATTTAAATAAAATTTTAAATACTCTTATGTGGTGTGTGGAGTTATATCAATATTAATTACATAAGAAATGACAAGGAAGAATTTACTTAAGAATATGAATTGAATATTGTTTGTTTTTAGTATTTAGATATAAATGTAGACTTAAAAAGAATAAGGAAATTTAAAGAAATAAGATCTAAAGGAAAGTAGATTGTAACTTCTTTATTCTCATATTTTATGATAAGTGTTTTTTATAAGTTTTTCGCCCGTAATTTAATGAAAATTAAATTGAAATAAATTTTCCTTTTATTAGTTGAAGCGCCTTTGCTTGGTTTCGGTTTCGTTGAAGAAGGCGCTTCCTGCCTTGAACTATCTCCTTAAATAGATAAAAAAAACAAAGAAATATTTCTTTGACGAAACATTCTGAAGTTTGAATATATCCCAATTACACCTACTATATTTTTTTTTCATTGTTCTTGTTGTGGTTAAGAGAAAATGTTCTATTACAATCCGATACATCATTTTTTTAATCAATGGTCAAACCAATTTTAGTTGAAATTTGTTTAATTTACCTTTTTAAATTTTAGATTACTCACCATGATCTCACTTGAAATCTAAAATGATTGGTTTTTTAAGGTTTCCCGATTACAGTTTCACAGTAATTTTATTCCAATAAAACAAGTTTAAAGTAAATATAAAAATATAAGAATTACCTTAAATATTAGGAAGAAAAAGAAAAGGAGCTACGTCAAAACCGTCAACATAAATGAATGAAAAACGTTTAAAAAGTTCTCTACCATGTAAATATTCGAAAGTTCGCACGCCAACGATATCCTTTTTTTCCCCCATTAAGCTTAAAATACAGACATGTATTTATAGTTCATAGAATACTACTAAATCTATTTCCTATCTCCCCTTTGATGTAATGGTAGTGATCGTATTAACAACTGACCTTTAACTATCATTTGATGGAGGCTATAAATTTAATTAACTATTGGAATGAGATTTTTGTTATTTTTCCTGGAAGACCTTCCCTTTAAGAATACTGAAATAACTATTAAAATGTCTTAACATTTTGCTTAAAACCATCTAAAGACATATAATCAGATTCGTACACAGTTCCCAGTTCATTTAGTACAAAACTAAACATCACATTATACATAGGTAAACCAAACGAAACAGCAACTCATTTGCGTATACTGTTCGTTTTCAAAAGCTAGAACTACCACTGGCGGACGATTTTACTCTGCAAAGGGGTGATACGCTGAGATGGGCACTTTCCTAAGAAATCCTTTTGGACATTTTCGCTTTTACGAAAAAAATAACGGAGGAGCATTTTTGCAATAGTATTTATTCTTTCCATAATTCTTTCCCGAAAAGCGCAAATAGAACGCAGCTACTAGTAAACTGACACTATAAAAAGTAAACATCCTTTGTTTCTCCTCACCCCTATTTTGCTGAAATCGAAGGAGACCTGACGCATGCGCAAAAGCGTTGAAGGCTCTCGTAAACAAAACCGAACAGTACATCTATGTAATTATTATTTGTAGGCCTAATTTCTTCTTCCCACAATTCCAGATATACTGGAAAAACCAGTGTGTGTCAGATAACATATAGAGATGCATATAAGCTTTTTGACTGTGGACGAAAAATGTAAAATTCTACTTGAATATCTTTTTCTCTTGTTTCCCTGTTGATTTATTTGTCTGTTTGTTCGCGTAACTGGAACTGCACGTATTTCCATAAAAGTGGCACAAAGCAACTTAACATCCTCCACAGTCTCATCACTTCAACATGACTAAAACTGTTGGGTTGATTTCTGTTAAATTTCATACGATGTATCAAATATGTATTATTTTATAGTTCACCTTAAAATGAGCACGATAATTTTAGGTCTCCATCCCTCCTTCCAAATGGACCCTTCCAAGGCTGTTTTACGCGATTGAAAGCTGAAAGTACACCTAGTGTACAGGGTGATTACAATTAAAGCATCCATATTCAGAGCTCTCTGTAGCTCCAACTAATACGCGGAATGTCACCAGCATTAGGAAATAGACAATTCCAGTCAGGGTAAGAAGGATTCTGGGGGAAATAAATCAGTTCCATAATCTGCCAATAGGATGAAATATGGAGCTGCACAAGAGGAACTTCATGAATAACTAAAGCTAAAACGAAATTTCAAATTTTTATGTTTGAGATACTCACAAGAGAATTCAAACAAACTGAGACAGAAACTGAACTAAAGTCCTAGAGATAATACTGATAAAACTCCAAACTCACTCATAGTCGCTGATAATGAAGTTGATTTCCTTTGTTCTGGACCAGAAATTGCATTCAATATAAAGCGTGCTCGACTAAAGAGTGCAACATCTTGAGAGTAATGTTCCGCACATACAAGACAATCAGATTAAGACACTTCTTCGATAAATATTGGCCTTGGCGTAACCCTATAACCAAACATTACATGGTGTAACTTCAGGCAAGCATGGTGGCCATGTAAAGGGAAAGAAGCGACAAATGACTCTTAATTCAGTAAAGTCTTGTCGTAACAATAGCTGCTCTGGGAATGCATCTCATCCATAAGGCAATGATTCTTGCGACAACATCTTCACAATTGGAAGTATAAGTAAGCTATGATTTTGCGAGAACTATTTCTATTGATTTTGATTTTTATCTCACTGATAGATATGGAGATATCTAATAGACAGTTTTTTTTTTTTCCACAATTTTGTAATATTTTCCCGATGGTTGAATTTTAAATACGAGCACGATTATTATTATTATCTCAATCTTCCCCGCCTCACTTCATTGACGTTTACTTAAGTTACTGAAATTCTAAATTCCAGTCATTTCGAATATTTATTGAATTTGAATCATCTATGAGCACCAAGACAAATCTTTCTCGTGAATATGTCCCTGACGGTAACCTTCGGTGCTAGGGGAAACTATTTAGAGGAGAGATATGGAAACATCAAAGTAAATGAATGGAAACAAGTGTGAAAAACATGTTTATTCAAGGTGCCGGCCAGTAACATCAATGCATGCATGAAAGCATCGAAGCATTGATTGACGACCATTTTGAAAGACCATTTCGCGAACAGTTGCAGCGGCCACAGCAATTCTTGCGAAAAGGTCTCGTGCGAGTTAATGAGAGTCTCGTACAGGAGGTTCTTCGTGTAGTTCCGAGGAAGAAATCGATACGTGTTAAATTGGATGATCTTGGGGGCTAGGCAACAGCGCCCTCTAGCACCGAAGGTTTCCATCAGCGGACGTACTTTAATGCACGCAAAAGATGTGTATTGGTGCTGTCTATCTCCAATTAAAATTTATACAGAGAATTTTGATCTACCCTGTGTTTAAATATAAAATGAATAAAATATGTATATAAAATTTATATACATAAAACTAAATAAATAAATAAAAATAAAGTAAGGACTAGGCAACAATTTTATTGAAGCGGCGCCATTTCTTTCACTGAAATTTTTCTCTTGGAATAAAAACGAGTAACAAAACGAAATTGAGATTTCATTCTAAAAACGATCTTTTATTTCGATAAGTTAAATAACATTCGAATAATTAATTAGATTTAATTTTTGTGTATGTGTGGGAAAATAAATAAATAAACTTGTACTATTATTACTATTTCATTATATTTTATCAGTAACTTGAATGTCCATCAGATACATCATTTTTAAGTTTTGGCACAGAACGGAAGTCAATAGAGGATTATGGGAAATATTTAAACTCTTCGAATTCGCTGTTCTTAAGCCAGCACAAAATCTGAGAGATCAAATTCTTAGTTTAAAACAACGGATTTCGATTGAACGCTTCAGATGCGTGCATCTCATCTATTAAGGAAGTTTCATTGAAGGAAAAAAAATGCCGTCGAAATTACTGTCCAAGTTACGTCTCATTAATTTAAAACTCCTTCCGGTCAAAGTTCATTATTTCTGCTATTGTGCAGGTAAGCAATTCTAACAAGCATCATTGCACCAGTGGTTTGTTTATAATTTGGAAATGTAGGGTGAGGGGAGGGGGCTACATTTTAATAATTAAGCTTTTATGATAAAATTTCCAATCTCGAAGGGACTAATGCCTGGATATGATATTATGAAGACTATATAACAGTATTACAAATAAAAATACTGAGATTGCAAAATCACAATGGACTTAGGAAAAGAAAAAATCGCCATCTTGCTGGCAACGTGAAGCATATTGATGATTCTTGTTATCCATTCTTAATAAATCTTATATCACACTTTAATAAAATAGATTTTCCATTTTTTTGTTTAAAACATTAGTTCTAGTTACTAATATAAAATAATAAATAAAATCAATATTGCAGTAGGTCCAAGTTTACATTTAGAGATGGACCGGATATTGGACAATTGTTCGGTTCCCCTCCTCATTATTATTACCAGAATCCGGTACTAGAACATCCGGCTTATTTTGGGAATCTTTATATCACAAATATCCTGCCAATCGTTGTTTGTTTGTTTTGTTTTTTTTTCTTTTTTTTAGTGCTACATTTGAATGAGAAATGCTTTCAGTTTTTATTTAATAAAAATTTTAAATAAATGGAAATTAAAAATAGACAAACATAAATGTAAATTACCTAACAATACAATTAATATCAATTCTAAAGACAATGAATTAAATCATATTTAAATTTTAAGATTCAATAATTTTATAAAAGGGTTAAAGCCCTTGACGCTTAATTTTCTCACAGACTAGTTTAAATTATTCCCCTTAAGTACAAACAATAATCCGAAAACTTTACAATGTTCGTGGAATCTGAGCCTAAATGATTTTGAATGGGATGTTACGTTAGCTGTTTCGAACTGTTTGATACTCATCAACTGTAGGTGATTGTTATTCAATGACTGAAACATGACCAACAGACTTCAAAAGTAAAGATAAGAAACTGATATTAGTATAAAAATGAAACACAAAATCAGGGATTTTGCCTGCATTCCGAACTTAGAAGAATTTGACTAAAGGGAAAAAAAAATAAGAAAGGACAAAGAATTTAAAACCTACTTTCTTTAAAATTCCGTTTATTTTCCTTTTTTTTTAAGTCGAGAAAATGACAAAAAACAAAAAGTCTACAATTACATTTCAAGTACAGTATCTGCTGAATAAAACACTTCAATTTTTTCGTTTTCTCATACAAATTAATGAAATCCGGATTACTTTTAATTGGATCAAACTATACGCAACGAATTAGCTAAAATTTAGTGTTCATTGTTTAATACAGTGAGATATTAATAGAAATAGGAGAGAAATCCATTGTTTAGATTCCAATGCTTTTCTATGGGAATTTTTGTCGCTTTGTAGCGCTAATTTTCTCGACAAGGATCACTGTATATGTTAGCATTTATCTTTTTATAATAACCCTATTTATTAATTGTATATAATTATATTATATTGTTATAATTGTATTGATCCTTAATCAGCATTTATTTTCTTATCAATTGTGTATTCTAATTTTATCATTTAATTCCGTTATTTTATTCAAATTTTCTGTTGACTTTGCTTCTTTTCCCTGATTCGTCCTCATTTAAAAAGACAGTTAAACATCAGTTAAAACCCACCTGTAATTTACATCCCCTAAAGCAATCTGTAGAGCACGGCAACCAATCACAGCCCTGGTACCTAAACTATTTAAAACCCCTGCAACACATGAATAAACAGTTAAGAGTTCTTGTCAGATCTTATTCTAGTCTAATCGTCTAATTTCACGAACCAGAGGCCGCAAACATTCATCACAATATTTCTTCATAATCTTCTCAACAGCACTTGAGGATTCTACCAATGGAAATTAGTTTCAATGTCACTTCATCTTGCGACTTTATCTTGACTTTTTATTTATATTTATCGTTGATTTTCGTTTAGTTATTGTAACTAGGTTTAAGCTATTGTAATTTCTTACTAAAAACAAACAAATTATTAATGCAAAATAAACCTATCGCTTTATAATACTACAACCTAAGTTTGTAACTTCGTTTTCGTTTACGACAGCCTTCAGTGCTTTTGCGCATGCGTCAGGTCTCCTGCGATTTCTTCCAAATAGGGGCGAGGAAGATGGGATGTTTACTTTTTATCAGTGTTAGTTTACTAGTAACTGGGTTCTATTTGCGCTTTTCGGGAAAGAATTATGGAAAGAATAAATACAATTGCAGAAATAACAGGTACTAAAAGAAAAACAGGTCTTAAGAAAGTGCCCATCTCAGCGTATCACCCGTTTGCGGGGTAGAATCGTCTATGTTGTCGTGGTTCTCCCTTTTCGAAACGGACAGTAACTAAGAACATATTCAATTACAGAAAAGAATCATAAACTTCCCCAAAATGAAGTTAGTTTTGTTTTTAAATCCCCAATCTTAAATGCTGTCAACGAGTAGATTGATCTTTCTAAAGGAAGGGAAAAGAATGACATAAGAAATCGTCGGAATGAATATGGGGCCTGAAAATCTAAAACAAACAATAAAAAAACTCGCCGAAAGGATAAAGTGGCAAGAAAATTCATGTGCACGGCTACACGCGGCCGCTATGAGTTTATTTACGCATTAAAAACAAATTGCGCAGGCAAATTAATAAAGAGTGAGACCAAGTTGTATACAAATTGGCATCCTGGTATAGCTGTTTCACACTAATACGGCGATCGTCAGCCAGGAACAGTCATCAGTACATAGCCATATCTCGGTACACGGGCCGTATACTGATGACTGCTCCCGGCTGATGATCGCCATATTAGCGTGAAACAGCTGAAATACTAAATGACATCCTGGTAAACTTCGTCTCACCCTTTATTAGAATGACATAAGAGTTCAAAGGGGGTGATTCCATTGAAAGAAATTTGTCGCAAAGGGGTCAGCGCTAATTAACAGATATTTTCCGTGAACGAAGGGAAAAAGAAAAGATTATTTTTTTTTTTTGTTTATTCCTGTGACATAAAAGTATTCTGAAATTTTAAATTTTAATTTAAACTTGTCTCTATTCTTTAGGTTCCTAAAAATTTCTTATTTCTTGAATTCGTATTAATCGGCTTCGATTCAATTTCAAACCGCATCCCAACACAGTGAAGAAATTAGAAAAATAAAAAGAAATTAAGAAAAGAAATAACTTCTCACTTAAATCTCTGTAGACCCTCCGTCTGGCTGAGGCCCCTGGGCAGTGCCTTAATCCGGCTCTGTCCTTAGGTCTCCGTTGTATCGTGGCAACAGCTCCTATATTTTAGAAGGTTTTAGGAGGTGGGGACTGAGCCATTATATACTGTGGGGGGGCGGGGGATCGAAACCAAAGTAATTGTACTCATAGTATAAGTCAAACAAAAAACAAGCATTGCAAAAAATTTTAAGGATACCAGACCAGCCGTATTGTATGGTGATGCACAAACAGCAAACAAAAGAAGAAAAATGTCTAAGTTGCATGTTAAGATTTTCCTTTCCTCACTAATTAATAATAATGATAATAAAAATATGAATGAAAACTTAACTAACATTCATCTTACTTTTCTTTACTCACCGCGGACTCTCCATTGATGATTTCTGTTTAATATTAACTTAAAACTTGATAATAATTTTGGATCAGAAAAGAATTTTAGTGTTTGTTTGTTTTTTTCTTTTATAATAGCTACATTTTACAGTCAATGAGGAAGCTTAACAATTAAAATCTTTTTTTTTCAGTTCCTATTCTGCAACGAGGAAATAAATACTTTTATCTTGTTGGATCTATATTCTCGTTGCTAGTCATAAATATTACGGAAAGTCTTCTTAATGTATGTCTTTAATTTGTGGATTATGTTGAAATCTATTAATAAGCTCTATGCTTAATGACTGTTGCAATAGCTGAGGTTAAACTAACAATAATTCAGATAGCTTCTATTTTATTGTAAGCACGACTCAGTTATAGAATAGGATTAAATGAATAGATCTGACACCAATTACATAGCTACTTTCCGCGGTATTTTAGCAGATTGTTAGACCTAAATTTTTTTTTATCTGTAATAGCAAAAATCTTATAATTTTCAAGCTGCATTTTAAAATACTTTAGTTTCAAAATACTTTAGTATTATGGAAATTCTCAATATTTAAATATGTCTAAGTATTTCTTATATATTTATTAAATTTCCCTAAAACGTTGCGTTTGTCTACATATATACAGTAGAGTCCCGATTATCCGAGTTAATGTGAACCAAGACTAACTAGGACAACCGAAAATCTCGGTTAAAGCGAAAATTGTAAATAAAATCAATCGTATAGGTTTAAATGTATATTTTAATAAATACGAAAGTTATACAGATACACCATATGCAATTCATATTGTTACGATAATTGAAGAGTTCTTTTACTTAAAAAAAGTCCTTAATTGTTTTTTGTTTTACGTTACTTTGGCGTTTTTCTGCAGCAATGCAAGAAAGGGAGGGGTAGAGAGGTGCGTGATCCAATGAAAAGTAAAGGGGATAGTGTTGTTGGATTTCGTTTTCCTGAGTGTTTGTGAGATCAACTTCAGATTAAAAATGAAAAATGTAGAACCAAAAAAAAAATCCTAGAAATATTTGATAGCTCGGTTAAAGCGGAAACTCGGATAACCGGGGCTCGGATAATCGGGGTTTACTGTATATGAGTTTATGTTTTTTAAAGTCGCGAAAATAAGAAACAAGAAAAGCCGTCGAACTGCATTATCCCCAAATACAAATAATCTAACTTCAACTTTCCATTTGCCGAGAATTGATTAAATCCTCATATGCTTATTTAGGTGAGCTAAATTTTGTTAATTTTAATGATATTGCAATGTTGGATTTCAAGTTAAGAAATAAGAATTTCGATTCACAAGCTTTAGTATAAGTATTTTTAGCAACTTCACGCGTTGATTTCTCATAAAAAAAGTTTTCAAATATCAAAAAAAAAAAAAAAGAAAAAAAAAAGAAGAAAGACATCTTTCTCCCATTAACATATTTCTGTGATTGCCTTGTCTTGATGAAAGCATTCACCTTGTTCTTCATTGACGACGCCGAGATTTTCCGGAAAAAAGCCCACGACGCGAATCCAAAAGTATACTTTAAATGACAAAAAAAAAAAAAAATCTTCAATGGTGGTTAACAAGATCTTTTCAATAAACAACAAAGGGTGAGACCAAATTGTTTACCAAGGGAAATCCTGGAACAACTGTTTCACGTTCTTAGGCGATCATCAGCCAGGAACAGTCACCAGTAAAACAAGGTCTCCGTACTGAGGATAATATCAATGATCGTCAGAAGCGCAGTGGTGAGAAATGCAGGGGAAACGGGAGAACCCCGGGAAAACCTGCACAGCGCGGATCGCCACCATCAACGAAACCCATATTAACCCGGACCGGGACTCAGGTGAGCGGCCAGTGTCTTAGCGACATCGTCAACCATGCTGCCTATTCAGATCTAACACTAAAAAAGTATCAGAAAAAAAAAGGAATTTAATATATTAAGAAAAATCAAGGATGTTTACTTTCTGTGAGCACTAAAAGAAATTTGATATTATAAAGAAAAACAAAAATGGTTAATGAATGTTAATGGATTAGCCAATGAGTGTGAATTATATCATTAGACTTATTCAGATCTAACACTAACAAAGTTAAAGAAAAAAGATAAAAAAAATTAGTATTATTAACAGAAAAATAAATTCAGAATTCTTAGTTGCTGTACAAACAAAATGCAATCAGAGTTAACCACATTTTTAATTCATTGTATAAATAAATAGAAAAAAAAGAAATACAGAAAAAAATAAAACCAAAAAATAAAAAGTTCGTGTGATTAAAAAACGAAAAAAAAAAGGAAATCAACAATGCTTATAATAGTTGCCGTGAATATCTAAACGCAGTCAGTCAGTTCTATTTTTAGTTTCACTGGGATTTGTTGCTAATAAATTGTAAGTCATAAAAAAAAATGAGCCTACGAAGTATGTAGAAAACAGGAAAACCAAAAAGTATTAGAAATACAGTGTTATTAAAAAAATAAATGCAATCACAGTGAGTTATATTTTTAGATTCACTGAGATTTATTACTTATAAATTTTATAACCAAGAGTTATAAAAAGATGAATATATGAGATATGT
>JAFIDM010057638.1:39215-69974 GCA_023159025.1 Thereuonema tuberculata | reverse complement strand
GAAGTCCGTTTGTCGGTCCGACCTTTCGTTCGCGAGGTTTTAGGAGGGTACAATGAAACAATGCCAAATATCTCGAACATGGGGGAGAGAGTTGGCCCCTGAAAATATCCCATTCTTACAGTGGTTAGGCCTCTGAATACCATGATGAAATTCGTTTATCGATCCGACCTTCCGTTCGGGAGTTGTTAGGGATGCACAGACACGGACGGACGGACAGGACAAACGCAGTAGCTACCGATTTTGGTCGCTATCACAATAGCAAAATGGGTCGCTAAAAATAGCAGTAACGTTGTTGCTAGCGGTGTATTTCTTTCGAAGGATGGATATTGTGAATTTTACCTGATTCTTGCTGCCAGATTTTAGTTGTCTTATGTAGACAATTGGGCTAAACCGAAAGTTCGTTCGATCTGCGTTCAATCTTCGGCTGCAGCTGGCCTTGCGGAGCGAAGCCCATCTTGTCAAGAAAAACGGTCCGTTTTAAACATCGCAAACCACTTCTAGTATATTTATCAATTACATCATTTTCTCCACGCATGTGTTTTTAGTTGATTTTTTTTAAGTTTGCGTTGCCTTTTCGGAACGTTGAAACTACGCGTTAGTATCTTTCATTTTAAAATAATTTCCTAGGAATATCATTTATATTATTTCAACTAGATTCATAAAGAAATTAACAATAATGCAACTACAGACAATTAACTGGTTATCTAAATCAAAGATTAGACTTATGAAGTCCCAACGAACTTCCGATTAAAGTATATACAGTTATATGTACATTCTTCATGAACTTACATTTAATTCAATATGTTTTTATATGTTATTTTTTTATTTTTTTTGTTTTGTTTGCTTTGATTTTTTTTTTAATGCTATAAAAACAATACAAAGAAAATTTTCTTTTTTTTTATTTTCTTTTTGTAAATTGTAAATCTGCCGAAAACAAACAATATCTGCAGATTTTCCATTTGCTTTAAAATAGCTTAATATTTAGTTTTTACTTAAATTACATTAAATCCAATTAATTTTAATAATATCAAAGCCAAAGTAAATTTAAGCCTTACTTCTATTATATAATTATAATAATATTATATATTATATAATCAATATTCTATGATATGTAACAACGGTTTTAAAAATATAAATGAATCGTTTGTTACTTATATATCAATAGTCTCAAAGAATGGCCTATTTTAAATGAAATGAAATTTAGGACGGTATTTATTATGAGTTGCAGGTCATCTGTCATTTCTCATCCATTGCAAAATTCAATGATTTTCTTTCTAATCAATTTATATCTTCTATCATAGAAAAAACGAAGCAAAATACTTCATCAAAATACTTACGTAAATACAGCGTCGTTGTTTTGCGGTGACTCGTCTACTTAATCATATATTTATTCTTTTGGTTTTCACAGAGGATTTGTTCTCATTGGCTGTTGTTTTGGCCAGGAGCTATTGGACAGTCCGTGAACGCACGCAGTCATTTGAAGCTCCGTTGTAGGATACAAAATTGCTTGTTTTGATTAGGATTTCCTTGTTGGGATTTAAGAATAAATTTGCATGGAATTGCAGTTATGGCGTTTTTTGAAGGGATTTTTGTTTCTCATCTCAACATTAAAGATCTCAAAGCCTACTTTCATTAGTGTTATTTCTTAAAGAAATTTGTACATGATTTTTTTTTTTTTTTTAAAAAAACGTAAAAAAAAAAAAAAAAAAAAAAAAAAAAAAAAAACTCTGCATTTATTTTAAAATTCTACTATCAGCTGGAGACAGACTGTAAAAATTTTCTAAAAAAAAACAAGATAATTAATGCTTTTAGATAGTGTCAAAAGCAAAGCGGCCGCATAATACGCACAATTTTATAAACAAAATTTTATCGGACGTGACCACTTTTCACCCCCAACTTCGGACTTCGGGAAGTGGTCTTGAAGGTCTGATTTTTTTTTTGGACGTTGTCACCTACTTTTTGATGCTGAACACAATGGTGAAGGTTTCATTCTAATATCTCTAACCGTTTGGCCACTACAGAGTGTGACATCCAGCAAGCATAAAAGCAAGAGCGGTCCCCTTTGTTTTACAGGCACACTGTAACCTAGGGACCGCTGAAAATGAACTAAATCCGTATTATTTATTTGAATTATATAAATCGGATTAATATTAATAAGATCAAATCACGGATACCGATGGCATTGCAGAGATCCCCAAAATTCGCAACACTGATGTTTTTATTCGTGATTAAAAAAGTTTTTATTTTCTGTTTTTAACTCACAACTTGAAACTGACTATGAATAATATCAAATATAAATGTAATAAAACTCGCCTTTCAGTCTATTTTCCTATGGACAATTACTTTCGTAACTTTCAATGTATCTGTTTGTTTGTGGGTATCTCCAACTTCATAACTTTTGAACCAATGAACGGGTTTTCTTGAATCTTGGCATGCAAATTATACGGTTAAGAGACGATTCAGCTGTTATCCGGACTTGAATTTTTTTCTGTATAAGGACATTTGCGCTTTTAAAGATGTTCAAGATTCCTACATAAACTGCATTATAAGCAAAACAGTTAACTCACACTGAGTGCGTCGCAATTCAATTGGTAACTCATTTTAAATATGATTAAAATAAATTACCTTTAGACCACTTAATTTTTTTTTATCAATTTTGAACAAATGGAAAGACTGAGGTATATTGCTTTTATTCCGTCGGTAATGTATTACAGTACACCATCCCTAATCCGGCACTAATTTCTGTTAGCGTAATTTCGAATTCCCGTGTCGCCGCACCAACCTGCGCTACTGTTTGGTGGCGCTACTTGCTGCATAAACACTGTTGGCGTCATTTGCAAACACAGGCAAGTCATTCCAATGAGTTTTTCTCCATGTATTGTTATAATCTGCTAACTTATAGCCCCTGTCATGGCTCCAATGAATAAAGGAAATGTTTCTTCCCTTTGGAAGCGGCAGTGATGAACTTTCTTGTGTAAGTCAACAGAATTACCTGTACCATTTATTTTACCTGTTCTTTATTAAAATTTCACTTGATTTAATTAACGATTCCTTTTTAACCTACTTGTACGGACTACGGGCTATTATAGAGGTAGGATGAGGTGGTTAGCTGTTGCGTAAAGTGTATCATAACCTAACCACTTTGTGATATGGCAAAATAACTTATCTGAAACCTTACTGGTTCCAATGATGCCGGATTAGTGATGGTGTACTGTATAACATTTCGAAGGCTTTTAAAAGAAATAGATGTAATTTTAAGTAAAGTTGATTTCAAATTCTTTCAGAACTTTCAGAATTTTCAACATGAGTACATAAAAAAAATTCAAATGAACTTTTTTCTTTTGTGGAACTTGTGGAAAATTCGTATGGGACGGTGACAAGAAAAGCAAACGAACAAAGCTTTGGATTTCAAACTGTGGAAATTAAGTAAAAATTAATTAAAGCATTGATTGATTTGAACAATGACACTCAGCGCGTGAGAAGATTAACACGAGAAAGCGTGACGATGTTCCAGCAGAGAATTAAAGATGAATTCTTCAAAGATGGTTGGTGCTTTCTTGAACTTATGAACTTGAATTCCAAAAAGTGAACATTATTTAAAGAATTGTTTGTGAATTATTTAAAGAACTGTTTAGGAACTATTTAAAGAACTGTTTGCGAACTGTTTGCGAACTGTTAGTGAACCGATAATTTATTAAGAAGAATGTTCTTGTGATATTGAAAGTTTGAATTGGATTCGCATTTCAATATTGAAGAGCTTACGAAGAAGAATAAGTATTTTTTGATCCGATATTTTTGTTTAAGTTTATTATATTGTGTTTGTTTGTAAAGTACATACCTGCTACTAAATAAGTTAATAAATTATATATAAAAGTAACACAATCGATATATTATATAAAGCATTTTAATCCGTTTATTTACGTTCGCGCGTGTTTTGACGTAATTAAAGTTAATGGGATTTAAGTAAATAGGCGAAATTAATTAATTTTTAGAAAATGGAAAATTTATAATGTTTATTAATGGATGGACTCTAAACGCAGTTGCGAATGTTTACAGTTAAAGTGGGTTTTTCTTTGGGCCAAAATTAGAGACGACTCAGGAGACGGGTGGCTTCCCTCTATAAACAAAGTTTGAGCATCCACCTACATTCAGTTAAAATAAAATAAATGTAGGCTTTTTGTTTTTGTCATTTTCAAGACTTAAAAAAAAAGAAAATCGAACAAACTAAAGGAAAAAAATAAAGAAATTTTTAAACAAACAACCTTTTTAAAAAGAGTAGGCATTTAGTTCTTTCGAACTTCTTGTTTAATCTTTCAATAATTACAATCATAAATATTTCGTAGAGAAAATATATTAGGGAATGTACATCTGGTAACATTTCCCTGTTATGTTTGTAGATTTTATAGTGTTAAAATCTAACCCTAGAAATTTTACTGAAGCAATTTGATTTTCCAATTAAGATAATCAGTTAAGCCATCGAAAGTCAGTTTTTTTTTGCATGTCGAGGAACACGGACAGTGCATTGTTGGAACGGAGATGCTTCGTGACATCCGCCAGCATTTTTGTTTGTCAACTCAATTGTTGCACGAGATGCGCGATGTCACATCGTGCTGAGAAGCGTATTTTCCAGTGTGTCTGATGGAGTTCGGATCGAGAAGTCTCTTTGAACGGAGGAGTGAAATGCGACATCTCTGGGATTAACAGTCTGCGGCGGCAGCGGCGAAGAGATAGGCCCTTAACGATATGAAGGACCTAGCGGAAAGTTTATAAAGAAACGATGCTGGTTTTATTTGACACATTTCGGCGATCTATTTCAATCGTCGAGTGAAGGCAACATAGTGACTGTGAAATATGAAAGCTAAGTGCCCGGGACGAATTCAACCAAATTCAACGCTCACAAGATATCGCAATGAACTGGATACCAATGCCATCATTAGGATATAAGGATACAATGATGGATACAGAAATCGACTAGAAATAAAGGACAAGGATTTCATCAGCACATGAAATTCAGGAGCGAATTAGTAGGACAAATCAGTGAAAATTCGTAAGTAGAATTTTAAATTGCGCTTTCCTTTAATTAAGTGTCAGGATCGTAAACGAGAAGATAATTTGTGAATTCATATGCTGAGAATAAAGGAATTAAGAAGATAGCCTAGAGTATCAATTCATCAGCGTTAGCATTAGTGCATTAGTGGAAATCAGGAGTTTGTGTGTTTTCAATGGAATGCTGATATTAATGTTTCCAGAACTTTAAAGTGCGTGTATCAAAAGTCGCCGTCAAATGAATTTAGTGAACTTTGACTGTTTTCCGCATTCAACTGTTAGTGTAGAATCCCACTCATCAGTGTTTAGCAATATAGTGAAGCTAAGGACACGTTTTCAAGAGACATTGATTAATATGTTTAAGAAGGATTATCATGCTTGTAAACTTGAAGTTATCAAGTTATCTAAATACAATAATTGTTCATTAAATATATAAAGGTTTACTAGTTGTGTAATTATTGTGTTTACGATATTGAGGTATTACAGAACAAGCATCTAGTTTTAGTTAGATGGTCCGATTACTCTATTGATTTAGAGAAGTGAAATTAATTTTCATGTGGAAATAATAATCGAGAGTTAGAATAGCTCTTTAAATAGAAGCAGTGATTTCCGAACTAGTATATTACTCATTGCAATTATATATTAATTACATATATTTTTACAATGTTGAAGGAGAGAACAACATCATCCAGGAGGTGAAATAACAAACGAATGTAAAAAAAACTACATTTATTCCTTTTCATACGATCTAACTCCCCTCAAAAATTTTTTTGTATATTTATAAAAAAAAAAAAAAATACATTTAAAGCGAGAAAAGGTGTTTTGTTGCTAAAATTTATATTTTATCTTCTGCAATGCCACAGTTTTTTTTTCTTTTTTATCATCATTTACTCTTTCTTAAATATTAATAAACAAATTTTTACTGTTAAAACATTTTTTAAATCAATATTTAGGTGGAATTCCAACTCTCTAATATCCGTAAGGTGAAATGTTAAAAAAAATAGCATTGCAAAAGACGGTCAAAATACATTTGGTACACTGTTAGCTTTTGAAAGTAATAAAAACGCAAAGGCAACAATGCTTCAATGAATTTATTACAGGCCTATACATTTTTGGTCTAAAATTCTCATCTATGGGTTTAATTTCTATCAAAATCAGTAGAATCAATAACATTCGTGAAAAATGTTAGTAAAGCTTCAGATAAGTAAGTTTATAATATTAAATTTGAAACTGCATGCAATTTCGTCTAAGGAAATTCAGGCTCCTATAGTGAATCTGCAAATATTTGCTTTAAGTCAATTAATTTTAATTATGTCAAAACATGTGCGAACTTAAATTAAAATGCAGTATACTGGGTGATCTTACTCTCAGCATCCTGGAGCATCAATTTCGTTCTTGCAAGGCACATGCTGAGCAAGGAGTTCACTGTAATGTGTAGTCGTAAACGTATACTTGCCGGTCCTTGAGGTGTAATCTCTTCGAAGAAAAATGGACTGAGAATAAAATTACTTGAGAATCCACATCGTTAGATAAGCCGAGTGCAATGGCTGTTTATGCACAACATGTGGATGCGATGAACCCCGTATGTGAATTCTGCGTCTTCACCGCACCTTTTAGTAAAAAATGCCCCTCATCAGTCCACAGCCGTCCTTGCTAAAAGTCGAAGGGTTCAATGCGGATCTTGAGGTTTGAGTTGTTGCACCATGCGGATCTTGTAGGGATACCAGTGTAATATGGATCGCAGAACTTTTCAAGCAGTGAACCAGGGAATGGACATTCACGTGCTACCGCTGGAGCACTGGATGTGGTCAGCCAAAGCCACAGTAACTTCTTCAATAACGTCCATGGGAATGAGTCACCTTCCTGCTGCCGCACTCAAATCTCCAGTTTCTTTAAATTTCGTAATCATGTTCTTCAACTCATTTTGTGACATGGATCCTCTTCGCATTCCTTTCAATTGACGATATTTAATGCAGCACAGCTATTGCTGCCTTTCTGATAAAACAACTTTACAAAAAGCGCTCGGTATTTCTTTCCAATAGCCATGATAATCCTTGCGGAATATCTGCTTGCAATGACTTCTGGCATTTTGTACTTACTGTAAAGCGCCATATTTCCGCCGTATTTCCGAAAAGTTGAACTATTTTTATTTTAGCCGGAAATCGTATCCAGGTAATCTATTTAGCTTATCTACCAAGTGTCATTGTCATACGATCATTACAACCCGTTCCAGTGTGCTAAGAGTAGGCTCAGTAATAATTAAAACCTCCTGGTATTAATCCTCGATTAAAATCCAACCTTTTTCTTATGTTTTTCTAATAGAAAGCTTGTCACCATCACGTGACAATTTTCGAGGTGATTCAAAAGTTAGATTGTCTCTTCTCCGTAAATGTGCATGTCAAGTTTCAAGAAGATCCACTCATCGGTTCAAACGCTCTTACGGATGGTCACAAATTCAATAGCTTTAAAAATCCTTTTACATTACAACTTTCTTATTTTTATAGTCCATTTTAAAACATATTCAGTCTCCACTTTTCCATTCCTCAAAATGATTTCCAAAGTCCTCGCTAAAACAGCTAGACGGATTTCTTTAAAATTTGGTTCGGTTTTCTTTTTTATCCAGTTTTCTTTTTTATTATTGTTCTTCTTAATATGCAGTAATGATTATTTTAGTCTTCATCGCCATCCCTGTCCCATAGTAGACGGCCATACGACGCATGCGCAGTCTCTACTATGCAGAGATAGGCGAGTGGACACTTATTACTCAATGACTGAGTATGCGAATGTAATTTCAGTAGAATCCCGGTAATCCGAACCCCGCAAATACGAATTTCGGATAATCCGAACAGAATCTATGATGCCAGAAAAAAAAAAAATCTCATTTGCAATGTACAGGAAGTACAGTATTTAATCATAGCATTGTACATATTATCGAATGGGTACCAGGTTTCTTTCCCGGGAGTTAAAGGCGGGCGGGCGTCGGGCTGACCACTCGACCTGAACATAGTCCAGTTGGTCATGAAGCGCCGGGAGCCTTATCTCCCGCGACCCCACGGGCCTGCATAGGCCTATAGTGGAACACTTTAACTTTTAAATGTACATATTATTAAAATAACAATTTTTAAGATAGTATTTAGCGGAATGCAACATCACTATAGTATTTTAATTTATACGAGCTATGTTTCCGTTTGCTTGTCATTTTACTTTATGATGTTACAACAACGGAACACTAGATTTGTATTCACTTAATTTAAAATTAGAAATGATAAATACGTAACTATAACTCATCCCGATTTACTATGTATTGTAGGCTATTGGTCCCAAAAGCCAACCGAAAAGTATGCAACACTCCGGCATACTGCAGATACTGCTACTGTTCACGTGATCGGCTACTGTCTTTTCGCAGTGCAAGCATTCTTCTGTCTCACCGTTACGCTACGTTGCCAAGTGGGAGCTAATACCATAGCTTTAACTGTGTATTGTATAGGCCTACCATGTAGAGTAGTAAAATGTTTTTTTCGGATAATCCGAACAGACGGCAGCCCCAATTAGTTCGGATTTCCGGGGTTCTATTGAACTTTTTTTCATCATAGCGTTGAGCAATTGGAGAATTTCTTTAAAATTTGACAGTTGCTTACTTAAGAGTCCAGTATAAAACACAAACCATTTATTTTTATCTCCACCCCGCCATTTGCCTGTCCTTAAAATTAATCTAATTGTGCATGGTCCTCTCGAGAGCTCTGTGGTTGTCGCTCACAACGTTTAACGGATCTCACCGAGACTAGTCTGGTTCAGTTCGTTTGTGTAATCAATTTCCAAAGAACAACAATGGCTGAAACCAAGTACTTGCTAGGTGACATCACAGTATAGCTATTTCCTGCTTTATTGGCGATCATCAGCTGGAAATGCCAGTACCTGAATTTCTTTATCTTTTGAATTATCCTTTTTTTAATTTTGGAGGCCCATATTATTTCCCACTGTTATTCCCATTGATCTCTGTATTGAGTCTTCGTTGTTTACTGGTGACTATTCCCAACTGATGATCATCAATAAAGCGGGAAACAGCTTTTTTTTTCAGAATTTCCTGAAAGACCTTGTGGCCTACTTTCCATAAAAATCTTACGTCTTATGTATTGTTATGTTATTTTTTTTAAGTCGTGACAATAATATTAACAAAAAAATCTCTGTTTATTTGGTGTGTGTGTTTTAAATTATGTACATCCGATAACTTAATTATTACAAGCAGCACAGATTTTTTTCATTTTAAAAATGGAAACAAAAATTATTAAATACGGAGATAAATTGTTACCTAATTACAATTAAATTTAATCATATGAATTGTTATGACATTGATTAATTCGGCGCTACTGCTTTTCTGTTTGAATTTGTTTCATCGGAATGCTCTACTTTTTTCGACAACCTCCTACACCAAAAAAAAATCAGATTAAACAAGTGAATATAGGTCAATCAACTATTCTTTGTACTAAACGCGAGTGACAACATAATGATTTTCTAACAAACAAAAATCGAAAATCTAACTTCCTATGGAGCACATTTTAACGATTAGTGAATGAAGATTTAGTTAAGATAACGGGCAGAGCACTTTTTTTAATTTGAAAAGCAATATTTTGCTTTATTTAGTGAGATTATGGCGGTAATTTGTCCCCTGCGTTACTGTCCCTGCAGCAGTAATTTTGTCCCCTGCGTTACTGTCCCTGCAGCGGTAATTTGTCCCCTGCGTTACTGTCCCTGCGGGACAAAACAAAACAAACAGCCTACTTTTCCCTGTCATTGTCGCATATCCTTACTACCAGTTACTACTATTTAACATATATTTTGTATAAGTTAGGTAATTTTTATATATTTTGTTTATTTAATAGCAATCTGTATTAAAACATTCGCTTTAGGAGTTTGCAAAGTCTCTGAAGTAACAGGAAAACCAAATACTCATGGGGAAAAAATGTCTTTTAAGTTACTGTAAAAATAATAAAATATTCGTAATTAAACTAATATCGGTCAATCTAAAGCTTTTGATCAATGACCCAATAATACTTTGGGGTAAAAATAAAGTCCAATAATTATTTCCAAAAACAATATTTATTAAATTTGTGTTCGGGACAAACTTAGGTACAAAGAATAGTTGATTGACCCATATAATTTTGTGCTAAAGCATAAATTTAATCGGCGACCCATAACAATAAAAAAAAACGAAATACATTAACGTAAAGAAAAATAAAAAAAAGTTAGGAAAATAAGGAAAAAAAAAACCAAGCGGACATTTAAAAAAAAAAAAAAAAGATTAAGAGAAAACCAGTAGATATACCGATTCGAATTATAACCTCCAGCATATGAGTGTGAGACATTAAGCATCAAGCTATAGCTGACAACTGAAATGAGATGGTTGCATTTGTAACATTTAAACTAATAACGGAAATCGAATTAAATCAATGCTAAATATCTCAAACATTGGGCGTTGGTCCCTTAAAATACCCCATTCCTACGGTGTTTGAGCCTTTAAAATGATGATCAAGTCCGTTTGCCGATCCGACATTCCGTTCGGAAGTTGTTAGGGGTGGACGGACGGGATAGAGGTAACAGCTATCGATTTTGATCGCTATCACAGTGGCTCCCAAACAGTCACTAAAAAAGTCAAGTCAACTGAAGTCACGAACAGATAATCGGAAAACTGGGTCATCCGGCCCCCGAATAATCGAGAGTGGAATGTATTGTATTGCATTTATTCGGAATAAAATACGATGAGAATAAAATACTATTAATTTATTTTCCATTCATATAACTGAAATACACATTTTATTCCGCAATAATATTTGTAACCAAGATATTATTATTATTTCGTTATTTTATCATATTATTTCAGATACATTTAATTTGACTTCAAATTTGATTTTATTTCACATAATATATTTCGAATTTTACAAAGCAAGATCTACACACTTTTAAGTCACTTTACTGTCCTTAGTCAATCAAGCGTTAGATTGTTTTTGTTTTGTTTTGTTTTTATTAATTATTATTTTATTTATTAATAGCTTTTAATAACTTCTTCAGGAACTTCGTTGTCTTCTGAAGGTTGTTTGTCTTCTGTATTTGTCTCTTTTTTCTGTGTTTGTTCATTTCCTTTTTCTACATCTCCTTGTCCTTCTTTGAGCATTTTTACTTTTTCTTCTGGAATTGAGTTTTCTGCATCTGTAAAATACAACAAAAAAAATATTAAAAGAAACGCTGATATTTTAGGACCTATCCAGTCCTCTGTAGAATGGGTACCGGGTTTCTTTCCCGGGAGTTAAAGGCGGGCGGGCGTTGGGCTGACCACCCAACCTCAACATAGTTCCGTTGGTCATGAAACGCCAAGAGCCTTACCTCCCGCGACCCCAAGGGCCTGCATAGACCTATAGTGGGATACTTTAACTTTAACTGGAGGAAGCTTTCATATAGTGGGTAGCCCAAATTTAAACATATACGATTGGCCATAGATTCATATACTTACATCGTATATATAATAATGAACCACCCATTCAACAAATTAATGTTGAATTAATGAAGATTTTTCATTCAACAAATCCAATCTTCTGTTTCGGTTATTGTGATTTACGTCGTCAGCTATAACTAGCGACAATTTTGTAAAACATTTTCTCTTTAAAACAATAATCATTTACCAATTACAGGTTTATTTGTTTGTTTGTTTTTGTAATAAGTCGCACTTACCTATTTATCACAAAATATCAACGTATTAAAACAAAATATAAAAAAAGTGTCTTTAAGAAATGATTTTTTTAATCCGTTTCTTAAGCAAGATATGAAAAAAAAATTATATAATATTTAGGAAACAAAATTCGAAATTTTCTACATTCTATTAGTAATGAAAAGAAGAATTTAATCAAAACAGTAAAACTATTTTAACTATAAATAGTTTATAGTTAAATATATATAGTTTATTATTATAAATAATAACCTATTTTAACAAATCAAAATTTTTCTTTGGCATATTTTGCTTAATTGAATAAGTGATTTAGGTAAAACAATGTTTATTTTCATAAGAAAAAGTACGTTTATTTTGTAGATCTAATTCTCAGGTGGAATATCGCTGTCGAATATGTAAATCGTAGTTAGAAAATTTTAAAATTCTTTGACAATTTAGCCTGACTTTGCCTGAAATTGTGGATATTGCGTGTGGTTTAAGGGCAAATGTAAAGCGTCGTTTTTCAATACTGAAATTACTGGTTAGAGAAAAAAGAAAGAAGATTATGCTGCTGTCCAGGACGCACAAGTAAGATGACAGTCAGACTTTGCCTACTATCCAAGAAACAGCCAAGCCCCATGCCGGGATTCGAACCCAGCTTTAGACGTATCAGGCTGTGAAGATTGAAAACATAGAAATCATAAAGACAGATTTCATCTTGGAAGTGTTGGTCAAAATTTTAGCCATCAAATGCAAACGAAAGGAAGGACTGATGAACATTAGTCAAGAGCATTTTATTAGAGACGTGTTTAAAAAATACAAATGACAAATTGCTAAGTATGTTCTTCACCAACGAAATCACCAGCCCGGAGAACGATAGAAAATAAAAATAATGATAAATATCTTGATTCAAAGGAATACAGTACAACCTCATTATAACGGACCCCCATTATAACGGACATCGCTTATAACGGACAGTTTTAAAAAAAATTTGCAGCCTACAATTAAGTGAGCGAAGTGATAGACCATTTAAATTTTGTTATTCAATATATTAAATAATCGGCAAATGAAAATGTGTTTGCATATTATGAACACTTACGGAATCTCCGTCAGTTATTAACTGAAGAAATAAGCAGCAAACAAACCCAGCAGAAAATAAATTATTTTTTCAAACCAATGAATGTAAGCAATCAACATTACCAGGACCTTCTTGTTCTAAAAATTAATGCAGTGTACACATACACATCTTTTTCAATTCAACCAACTATGTTGAAGGCTGTTTATTTGATATACAATAAACACTTTTTATAGCTAACTATTGTACTTTCATTGATGTACATCCTACTGCATTACACCTCTAAGGATTATTTGTTATAAACCGGACTTTCATTAAAACGGACAACCTTCAGCCCCTATTAGTCCGTTGTACTGAGGTTCTACTGTACTTGTTGTTTTGGCTTATCTAAAGCTAGGAATCTAAAACTATCTAATACTATCCAATTTGAAGCGATATGCCTGGGGGAAACGTGTCTGATGAGTAAAACCCATTCGAGCATGTTTTCCGTGAATCCAACCATTTAGAGTGAAGGGTTGAAATACGTCACAGGTGACTTCATTCATACTTTCCTCCGCGGAATGTTCTCAATTCAACTGCACTGAAAACCTTCAAAAAGCTAGTATTGCAATAAGAAAGATCATCATTCGATAGAAAACGATCTTTACACTGAAATACAGTAATTTTATGCATCAAAACACGCTAGAAAACATTTTGAAGAACGAGTTTCGAACGATATTGAATGCTATTGAGCCTGTTTCTATTCTGTGAATCTAACAGCGAACATTTTTTTTTAAGTTTTGAATTTGATAATTACTGCAGCCTTTAATACGACATAATTCACATTCAAAATTAACGGGAATGTAGCAAGATCTATCCTGAGATATTTTAGTTTTTGAGTTTCTTAAATTTGTTGGATTAATTCTTCAATACTTTACTAGCCAGAAATCGGCGATCCCAGAATCCCATGCGAACACAGCCAATGCTGTAAAAATTTGAAAAAAATCTTGTTTTTAAATACCAACTGATAAATTCTGAAGCATAAAATTAATTGTTATATAAGTATAAACTTTATTTCTTTTCGAAAGATAATCTCGATCCTGTGATAATAATTTTGTAATTACTCTCCGTTCAGATAAATTTGGAGCAAATTTCGTAGTGGACTTTACGAATGGGCATCATCTCACGACTGATGTGCTCCAATATAACGCCAAGAAACTGCCGTCCTGTTGCCAAGTGAATGAGCAGCTTTATCACTAATTGCATGCAATATTTTGTGTGTAAGAAACAGTTTACAAGAAACTGATGATAGCAATTATACAAAAGATCTATCAGATATTTATTATGATAACTAGTGTCGATTAGATACACAATAGGCCTTTTGAGGCCGCAGTGTTAGGGACTTTATAGTACCTCCCATTTTATGTTAGTGTCGATTAAAATTTCATCAAGTGACTTAAATAAAATATGCAGCAGACATATAAATGTAAGATATTATTATGTTCTGTTACAAACAGAATAATTGATATCAAATTTGATGATACAAAAAACAATGTAGCAGATATGCTTACCAAGCCAGTAAGTTTTCTATATAATTGAAAAACCATCAAACCATCAAACAAATTTTAAGGTTAAGGAGAAGTTTGTGAATATACTGTGTTTTTCAAAGTTAATTATTGGATAAAAAATGTACGATGCTATGGGGATGACAACCAAACGAATGTGGAGATTTGTAAACTGTCGATAATACAGATGCTATTATCCGTAATTTAAATAAGAAGGAATAGGACAGAACTCACCACTTATCAGCCTTTGGGTGATTAAGCTTTTTACGTCATCATAATTCGTCATCAAGGGCATCGAGTATGTACGACCCTAAAAGGTCAAGATGGCCGACAGAGATCGTTCGATCATCAAACTGAGCTTTGTTTTCTGAATATCAGAGTAATGTATTAAGCAAATGATACATAATATACAGTAGAACATTACTTAAACCCTATCATAAATGTGAATATATTATTTGTACATACTCGTATTTACACTCATCTATTATCTTCAAATGGAAACTAAAGTATAGATTAAGTCAATGCCTCTGCTTTAGTTTATTCACAAAAAACTAAAAGAACTGTTTTAAATTTCCTCAATAACTTCCTCTAAGCATCATGTAGAACACTACTTGCCACGATTGGCTAGACTTCATTCTTGATACCCCGTAACATGACAAACGCTGACTATCTAATACAGGGAGCTCCGTTCGGAATGAATTAGAGCCCGGGAATTCTGGATAATGCACAACTGGAGTCGTTTTGTGCTCAGCGACGAACCCTGCTTGTCTTTTGCCTCACCGTATCCTTGCACGGAGGAGGATCGGTCTTCGCTCCAATCCGCCTGCAGTGATCGAGTGTTCCACATCCATCACGTCTGGGAATCCATCTCCTATGACAGCCGAATTCCTCTAGTTTGCTACAACGTACTTGATATTGACAACAATCCGCAGTCAGTTTTATTGCCTAAGCTATCACGCTATCCAGGGATTATATTATTAGCATAATAATGGCTTCCTTCATACGACAAGACTGTCTCCACAATGCCTCCGTCGAGTTCTGACCCTCCCATGATCAGCCAGAACTTATCTGCGATATCGAGAAGATAGTTGCAGGAATACGACTGAAGTAGCCCAACAATCTGCCACACGACAACTTTACACTATTAATTGTCTCTATGCATCACTGTATATCATCTTGAATGTCGCCAGTAAAGGATTTACTGCGTATTAACATGTGACCGTTATATTGCCACTGTTTTGTAATAAGACCTTTTGCAATGAAAGTATAATCATTTCATTATCTTTACATACTCAGTGCGTGTGAAGTTTCATAGTGATAGAATACTTTTGGCAACAGAATACGTATACATATATATATACAGTAAAAACTGGTTTATACATAACCTAGTTGTACATAGTTCTGGTTTGTGTGTAGTTGTTTATAGGTCCAGGCGAAAATTGTATTTAATTACATATAAATTATCTCTGAGGTATACGTAACTGAGTATACGTAATATATTTTTAAAAACGAGATTGATTGTACGTATTTCAACTATAGATATTCCCCAGGTTCACCGATATACAGTTCGGCGTTCCATAATCGTCGAGTTCATGAGGTTTCTGGGCGGCTATTAATGAAAGGTCGGTCAAAGACAGAAATTGTGGGAATCTAACTGCATGAATTTTCGTATCGATGAAACATGTGCTCCCTTCATTTACTTCAGTCTCTCTCTAGAAGCCATGGGTAATAGAAGGAATAAAATTTCCTAAAAGAAAGACGCACGCACAGACAGACTGACTGATTTGATACAACTCACTATCCTACTGGAAAGTAGGTTAAAAATCGAGACTTGGGAGATTTATAATTACAACAATAAATAATTGAATATTTCAGTCTCACTTTGTCAGGTCGTGATTTCCCTATGGCATCTGTATCCTTCCCTATCTTTATTCTATAAGCATTAGTATTTCTTTCCTTATCTTATTATTTACTTTCCTTCACAGAAAACAACTTACCTTTGACTGTTTCGATGTTAGTCTGATGTCGATTCAGAATTCTTTGTGCTGCCATGTGAAGTAGACACATGAGTAAACCAAATAAACCATATATACGGAAGGTTTTACTGCCACCGTAGGCTGCGTAAATGAAACCGCCAGTGAAACTCCCAACGGCTACTCCTACAGGAAAAAAACAAAAGAAATAATTTATTCACCCCGTTTGAATTTCACACGATACTGAAGCGCTGGTCATTGGACTAGCAGTGATAATGCACATCTCACAGAAATTAACTTCAGTCGTCCTTCACTTAACGACGCATTTCCTAAGCATCTTCAATATGTGAAAATGTGTATTATTATCTATAACTTTGTATAGTGAGGTTTCAAGTGTACTTACAAGAGAAGTCGACAGCGGAACTGATTAGAAATTTCTATGTAAGTCTACAGCGAAAATAAGAAGACACATGCCTTGGCTCTCTGTTCGCTAGGCTCCTGTTTCTCAGGAAAATACTGAAAAAGAATTTTAACTATCATAGCAGCTCTAAATATAAGAACATCTTAAAGAATAGGTAATGGTGGTCGAACGGTGATGAAACGAAAAAGCATAATGATTTCTGTAACAAGTTCGAATCCAACTAAGTCCAATATATTTTTTTTTAATATCAGGTGGGATCAGTTTATTATTTGTTTGTTGTTTTGTTGTACTTGCTGGAAGCCAATAAAATAATGAAATATTTAAGTATTTATTCTGATCAATTACAAAATTAATACTTCAAAAATACATGAAAAAAATTACATTAATTTTTTTCGTATATTTTTGAAATATTAATTTTGTAACTTTAATATATGAATTTACAAAAATGGAGTGATACTTGACCTAGGCAATGAGAATGATGATGCAAATAACTAATTAGGATATCAGAGAAAATTGGCCTTTTATTCGAGCCACTAAATCCCTTGAGTGTTTATTCGGGTCAATAGTCACTTTAGTACTGCGTCAAACCGTACCTAACATGCATACATGCGACGATAGGCTTAGTATAGAATCATAGACACGTCTAATGGTATTCTACTGAATATCCTCCCATAACTGTTGCAACTGCCGCCTACATCTGAACGCCTGGTTGCACACATGCTCAATGGGTGACGAATCATAGCCGTCTACGCCATCCGCTCACTACACCACTGTAAATGAAGCCACCGATGGTGGAATAATAAAGGCAGACGAGCGCCGAGAATGCAAGTCTCGTTCTGCAAGTCTGCCTCGCACTGATGCGGGTAGGATAGGGGTTTCTAGTGATATCGCTACCTGTCTCTGGATGGTGGGCAGGGACACCTTTGGATCAATTCGCGCCTGTCGGACTTTGACAGGGGATCCTCTCTTCTGTTACTCTGTCTAGGTCGTGCAGTGCCGTTCTTGCGTATTTATATTCCCTCACATTTTCACTGTTTCCAATGTCGTCGACAGTACAGTCGGAACGGTCCAAGTGACTGCCAATTCTACGGAAGACCAGCCTGCCTCCCGTGACCTCTCAAAGTCAGTTGATCGTTCACACGATCACAGTCCTAGCGATACTAACATCTCTGGTCTTAGTTCTCAGCGCGCAATCGCAACCCAACTGCTGTCACCATTACCTGCGACGGTACTGCATACCGAGTTTGTCAATCATGGATCATTAGTTAAGAGTGCGGTTTTTTTGGCAATGAGTCTTTATATGTACTACAATAATCTTATACACAGAGGTTTGTATTAAGATAATCAAGTGGTTTCCATCAATGCTTCTAATGCAACTGATTTTGCCGGTTGCTTCCACCTAAGCTGAAATAACTGTAAGGCTTTATTTAATAGATAAAAAAACATTTTCCAAGTTCTTTCTGTTTTAATATAATTTATAATTTTAACTTAGAAACTATCAATCAGTTCATTAAAAAAAAAAGTTGGAACTATTCTGATTAACTGCTATTAACTTGTAAGAAAAATTTTAATGATTCCAGCGTGTATAACAAAACAAAAATAAATAAATAAATAAATTACAAAAAAAAAATAGGACTTCCATTGGATTCGAACTTGTTACCGAAAGCATTATGCTTTTTCGTACCATCTTATTAAATTGCCTGACCAACATAAGCAGGTTGAAAATATTGTTATTTTAGAACTTTTAGTTAAAACTCTTTTTTGCTCACTTTCTCGTCAATTAAGATCTATGAAAACCAGGACATCTGTCTTCGTGTTTTTATCTGTAGATTTACATGAAAAAATTCCCAATTAATACTGAAGATCCAACTGCTGACTTCTCCCTGTGAGTCTTACAATTTAAAAACGAAGGAATTCTAGTTAGTAAAAATAAATACTAATTGTTATTGTAATACTAGAAAAATAATCAGGCACTATTGCATTGAAGGTTGCTTTTTCAGTTATTTTAATGTGTATGTTGATGTTACTTACCAATTCCTTCATAGACACATCCCACTAGTCCTTGGAGGGTTGTTGACATTCCAGTTGGCGCTATAACACTGGCGTATGACGTCATTGAAGTATAGTAGATTCCAAATGTTACTCCATGACACAGTTCTATTGGAAGAGTCCACCACGGGTTGACAAGAAATGAATAACAAATAAACCGGAACCCATACACAAACAGAACAAGGGACATAGCATTCACGTGACCCAGGCGTTTCATTGCCCATCCGGAAATAATGAAAGCCGGAATCTCTGCCCCGTAGCACTGAACACCTCGACTTAAGCCTAACAATTGACTGTGGGCTCCTAAATCTGTCAAATACCAAAACAAAAACGACTCCAGAATGCCTTTCATGATCCCAACGCAAAACACAACGCAAATGAAAATGCTCACTTTGGGGTTTCTCAAGATTTGATTGATATTTCCGGTTATGTCCGACGGTTTGGCAGCGAATTTCACTTCTAAGCGAGTAATTGATAGCATATCACAAAACAGAAAGCCGAGGAACAGATAAAACCCAGGGGTATAATTGGGTTTGCCAGCGTTTATTGTTGCCATATTATTCAAAAACCCAGTAACGACAATCATAGATCCCCATCCTGCTGTAGCCCAGAGCCGCTGTAAGCCGTACAGATGACTATCCTCCCCTAGAAGATTGTAAGCCACAGCGTCCGTCACACTAACCAGACCCCCCAAGGCTATCCATCCCACAATCATACTAATTAACAACCACCAAAACTGATAATAGTAAAAAGCTGACTGGAGTGAGATCTCAGGACGTCTTGTCCTGTCGCAGCTTTCCAGAACACAAGACATAGTCTCCTCCTCCTCACACTGTAATCCATCCTTCCAGTCAGAATTTTCAAATTTCGATTGCAAGACTGTCAAAGCAGAGCAGGCATTAGTCTTAGTCTCGTGGAAGCGATGCAACACAGTGAGAAGTTTCGTCTGATTTTTGTTATCCTTTGTTCCACACCCCATATTACCCTGAATATCACAGAGGGAGACAGAAGTGTTAAAGGCACTACAAGTTGCGTTACACTGCAGCGACTCAGAGTTGTCGGTAACACTTTCGAAGCGGTCTTTGACTTCTCCACATACCAGGAACTTACTACCTTTGGTGTTACAAGCTAACTGTGAAACCCACATTGACTCTTCACTTGTTCCAGGGACATTCAGCTCGGGTATGAAGTAAATACTAAAAAGACCCATTGTTAGAATGGCTATAGACACGAGCATCACAGTTTTGTGTTTGTGAAATCGATCTGCGAAGCTACTAATCATGGGCTTTGCAAAAAATTGGATAAAGGGGAGAACTGTGTAAATTAAACCTAAGACACTTGCAGATAAGCCCAGATGTTTAGCGAACACTGGAATATATGGAATCACTCCTGAAATCCCTATAAAAAAAAAAAAGAAGAAATTAAGTAATTATATTTGCTGAAATATCATAATAACTAAGAGTGTTTTATGTGCTTTGTGGAAATTTATGCTTGTATATTTTATTAATTGCATTTTCTCTGTGGGAAATTTACCACCCCTGTTTATACAGTTTTCCCTATTTTTATGAAAAAGTGAGTTTGATAGTTGGATTGAGGAAATTAATTATATTTGGTCTACTTCAGTTATTTTATATTACTTTTATGAAATGAAAAACCTAAAATAATCTATTCGGTTGATAATGCACCACTTACGAATACAATATTTTAACAATTAAGAAAAAAAAACAAACAAACAAACAAACACATTTACAAAAAAAAAAAACCTAAAGAAATCAACTCATAGTTTATCGAGAAGTTTCTGAATGAACTTTTTTTATTTTCATAACATCCAAATTTCTTTTTACAGTTTTTTTTTTCCTTCTGAAGTTTCTTGGTAATATATCTCAGTGAATTTAAACATATATTTCACTCTTGACTGTATTTCTTTTTTCACAGCAATTGATTTTTTTTTTGTCTTTCTTTTTGTTCTGTAAGTTGATTAGTATCAGATCTCATCAAATCTAAAAATAAATAAATAAAAGAAATCCAAACTTTTACATATTTTTCCTTCTGTTACATTATTAGTAACAGATTTCAATGAATCTAAAAATGTATTTCACTCTGATTGCGTGTATGTTTTGTTTTGTTTTTAATAACACTGTATTTCTATTCCTTTTTTCTTGGTTTTCCTGTTTTCTACATATCTCATATACTGTATTCACCTTTTTATAACTCTTATAAATTTATAAGTAATAAATCTCAGTGAATCTAAAAATATAACTCGCTGTGATTGCATTTATTTTTTTAATAACACTGTTTTCTATTACTTTTTGGTTTTCCTGTTTTCTATATATATCTCGTAAGCTCATTTTTTTTTTGTAACTTACAATTTATTAGCAACAAATCCCAGTGAAACTAAAAATAGAACTGACTGACTGCATTTAGATATTCACAGCAACTAAGCATTGTTGATTTCTTTTTTTTTTTTTCGTTTTTTTATCACACGAACTTTTTTTTTTTTTTCTTTTTTTTTTTTTCTGTTTTTTTTTTTTCTATTTATTTATACAATGAATTAAAAATGTGGTTAACTCTGATTGCATTTTGTTTGTACAGCAACTAAGAATTCTGAATTTATTTTTCTGTTAATAATACTAATTTTTTTTCCCTTTTTTCTTTAACTTTGTTAGTGTTAGATCTGAATAAGTCTAATGATATAATTCACACTCATTGGCTAATCCATTAACATTCATTAGCCATTTTTGTTTTTCTTTATAATATCAAATTTCTTTTAGTGCTCACAGAAAGTAAACATCCTTGATTTTTCTTAATATATTAAATTCCTTTTTTTTCTGATACTTTTTTAGTGTTAGATCTGAATAGGCAGCATGGTTGACGATGTCGCTAAGACACTGGCCGCTCACCTGAGTCCCGGTCCGGGTTCGGTTATAATGTGGGTTTCGTTGATGGTGGCGATCCGCGCTGTGCAGGTTTTCCCGGGGTTCTCCCGTTTCCCCTGCATTTCTCACCACTGCGCTTCTGACGATCATTCAAATTATCTTCAGTATGGAGACCTCGTTGTTTACTGGTGACTGTTCCTGGCTGATGATCGCCAAAGAGCGTGAAACAGTTGTTCCAGGATTTCACTTGATAAACAATTTGGTCTCGCCCATTGTTGTTTATTGAAAAGATCTTGTTAACTCACCATTGAAGATTTTTTTTTTGTTTTGTCATTTATACTTTTGGATTCGCATCGTGGGCTTTTTTCCGGAAAATCTCGGCGTCGTCAATGATGAACAAGGTGAATGCTGTCATCAAGACATGACAATCACAGAAATATTTTAATGAGAGAAAGATGTCTTTCTCCTTTTTTTTTTTTTTTGATATTTGAAAACTTTTCCTATGAGAAATTAACGCGAGAAGTTGCTAAATACCAAAGCCTGTGAATCGAAATTCTTATTTCTTTACTTGAAATCCAACATTGCAATATGATTAAAATTAACAAAATTTAGCTCACCTAAATAAGCATATGAGGATTTAATCAATTGTCAGCAAATGGAAAGATGAAGTTAGATCATTTGTATTTGGGGATAATGCAGTACGAAGGCTTTTCTTGTTTCTTATTTTCGCGACTTTAAAAAACATAAACTCATATACAGTAAATCCCCGATTATCCGAGCCCCGGTTATCCGAGTTTCCGCTTTAACCGAGCTATCAAATATTTCTAGGATTTTTTTTTTTTTTTTGGTTCTACATTTTCCATTTTTATTCTGAACTTGATCTCACAAACACTCAGGAAAACGAAATCCAACAACACTATCCCCTTTACTTTTCATTGTATCACGCACCTCTCTACCCCTCCCCTTCTTGCATTGCTGCAGAAAAACGCCAAATTAACGTAAAACAAAAAATAATTAAGGACTTTTTTTTAAGTAAAAGAACTCTTTAATTATCGTAACAATATGAATTGCATATGGTATATCTGTATAACTTTTGTATTTATTACAATATACATTTAAACCTACACGATTGATTTTATTTACAATTTTCGTTTTAACCGAGATTTTCGGTTATCTTAGTTAGTCTTGGTTCACATTAACTCGGATAATCGGGACTCTACTGTATATATGTAGACAAACGCAACGTTTTAGGGAAATTTAATAAATATATAAGAAATGCTTAGACATATTTAAATATTGAGAATTTCCATAATACTAAAGTATTTTGAAACTGAAGTATTTTAAAATGCAGCTTGAAAATTATAAGATTTTTGCTATTATAGATAAAAAAAAATTTAGGTCTAACAATCTGCTAAAATACCGTGGAAAGTAGCTATGTAATTGGTGTCAGATCTATTCATTTAATCCTATTCTATAACTGAGTCGTGCTTACAATAAAATAGAAGCTATCTGAATTATTGTTAGTTTAACCTCAGTTATTGCAACAGTCATTAAGCATAGAGCTTGTAAATAGATTTCAACATAATCCACAAATTAAAGACATACATTAAGAAGACTTTCCGTAATATTTATGACTAGCAACGAGAATAAAGATCCTACAAGATAAAAGTATTTATTTCCTCGTTGCAGAATAGGAACTGAAAAAAAAGGTTTTAATTGTTAAGCTTCCTCATTGACTGTAAAATATAGCTATTATAAAAGAAAAAAACAAACAAACACTAAAATTCTTTTCTGATCCAAAATTATTATCAAGTTTTAAGTTAATATTAAACAGAAATCATCAATGCAGGGGTTCCAAACCGAGTCCGCTGTGAGTAAAGAAAAGTAAGATGAATGTTAGTTAAGTTTTCATTCATATTTTTGTTATCATTATTATTAATGAGTGAGGAAAGGAAAATCTTAACATGCAACTTAGACATTTTTCTTCTTTTGTTTGCTGTTTGTGCATCATCACACAATACAGCCTGGTATCCTTAAAATTATTTGCAATGCTTGTTTTTTGTTTGACTTATAATATGAGGACAATTACTTTGGTTTCAATCCCCCTCCTCCCCCACAGTATATAATGGCTCAGTCCCCACCTCCTAAAACCTTCTAAAATATAGGAGCTGTTGCCACGATGCAACGGAGACCTAAGGACAGAGCCGGATTAAGGCACTGCCCAGGGGCCTCAGCCAGACGGAGGGTCTACAGAGATTTAAGTGAAAAGTTATTTCGTTTCTTAATTTCTTTTATAATTTATTTTTATTTTTCTAATTTCTTCAATGTGATGTGATGCGGTTTGAAATTGAATCGAAGCCGATTAATACGAATTCAAGAAATAACATTTTTAGGAACCTAAAGAATAAAGACAAGTTCAAATTAAAATTTAAAATTTCAGAATACTTTATGTCACAGGAATAAACAAAAAAAAAAATAATCTTTTCTTTTTCCCTTCGTTCACGGAAAATATCTGTTAATTAGCGCTGACCCCTTTGCGACAAATTCTATTCAATGGAATCACCCTCTTTGAACTCTTATGTCATTCTAATATAGGGTGAGACCAAGTTTACCAGGATGTCATTTAATCTTTAGTATATCAACTGTTTCACGCTAATATAGCGATCATCAGCCAGGAGCAGTCATCAGTACACGGTCCGTGTACCGAGACCTGGCTATGTACTGGTGACTGTTCCTGGCTGACGATCGCCATATTAGCGTGAAACAGCTGTACCAGGATGCCAATTTGTATACAACTTGGTCTCACTCTTTATTAATTTGCCTGCGCAATTTGTGTTTAATGCGTAAATAAATTCATAGCGACCGCATGTAGCCGTGCACATGAATTTTCTTGCCACTTATCCTTTCGACGAGTTTTTTATTGTTTGTTTTAGATTTTCAGGCCCCTTATTCATTCCGACGATTTCTTATGTCATTCTTTTCCCTTTCTTTGGAACAGATCAATCTATCCGTTGACAGCATTTAAGATTGGGGACTTTAAAAACAAAACCAACTTCATTTTGGGGAAGTTTATGATTCTTTTCTGTAATTGAATATGTTCTTAGTTAAGTTACAAACTTAGGTTGTAGAATTATAAAATAATTATATTTTGCATTAATAATTTATTTGTTTTTAGTAAGAAAATACAAAGGCTTAAACCTAGTTACAATAACCAAACAAAAATCAACGATAAATATAAATAAAAACAAAGTCGCAAGATGAAGTGACATTGAAATTAATTTCCATTGGTAGAATCCTCAAGTGCTGTTGAGCAGATTATGAAGAAATATTGTGATGAATGTTTGCGGCCTCTGGTTCGTGAAATTAGACGATTAGACTAGAATAAGATCTGACAAGAACGCTCTGTTTATTCATGTGTTGCAGGGGTTTTAAATAGTTTAGGTACCAGGGCTGTGATTGGTTGCCGTTGCTCTACAAATTGATTTAGGGGATGTAAATTACACGTGGGTTTTTAACTGATATTTAACTGTCTTTTTAAATAAGGACGAATCAGGGAAAAGAAGCAAAGTCAACAGAAAATTTGAATAAAATAACGGAATTAAATGATAAAATTAGAATACACAATTGATAAGAAAATAAATGCTGATTAAGGATCAATACAATTATAACAATATAATATAATTATATACAATTAATAAATAGGGTTATTATAAAAAGATAAATGCTAACATATACAGTGATCCTTGTCGAGAAAATTAGCGCTACAAAGCGACAAAAATTCCCATAGAAAAGCATTGGAATCTAAACAATGGATTTCTCTCCTATTTCTATTAATATCTCACTGTATTAAACAATGAACAATAAATTTTAGCTAATTCGTTGCATTTAGTTTGATCCAATTAAAAGTAATCCGGATTTCATTAATTTGTATGAGAAAACGAAAAAAATGAAGTGTTTTATTCAGCAGATACTGTACTTGAAATGTAATTGTAGACTTTTTGTTTTTTTGTCATTTTCTCGACTTAAAAAAAAAGGAAAATAAACGGAATTTTAAAGAAAGTAGGTTTTAAGTTCTTTGTCCTTTCTTACTTTTTTTTCCCTTTAGTCAAATTCTTCTTAGTTCGGAATGCAGGCAAAATCCCTGATTTTGTGTTTCATTTTTATACTAATATCAGTTTCTTATCTTTACTTTTGAAGTCTGTTGGTCATGTTTCAGTCATTGAATAACAATCACCTGTAGTTGCTGAGTATCAAACAGTTCGAAACAGCTAACGTAACATCCCATTCAAAATCATTTAGGCTCAGATTCCACGAACATTGTAAAGTTTTCGGATTATTGTTTGTACTTAAGGGGAATAATTTAAACTAGTCTGTGAGAAAATTAAGCGTCAAGGGCTTTAACCCTTTTATAAAATTATTGAATCTTAAAATATAAATATGATTTAATTCATTGTCTTTAGAATTGATATTAATTGTATTGTTAGGTAATTTACATTTATGTTTGTCTATTTTTAATTTCCATTTATTTAAAATTTTTATTAAATAAAAACTGAAAGCATTTCTCATTCAAATGTAGCACTAAAAAAAGAAAAAAAAACAAACAAACAAACAAAGATTGGCAGGATATTTGTGATATAAAGATTCCCAAAATAAGCCGGATGTTCTAGTACCGGATTCTGGTAATAATAATGAGGAGGGGAACCGAACAATTGTCCAATATCCGGCCCTTCTCTAAATGTAAACTTGGACCTACTGCAGTATTGATTTTATTTATTATTTTATATTAGTAACTAAAACTAATGTTTTAAACAAGAAAATGGAAAATTTATTTTATTAAAATGTAATATAAGATTTATTAAGAATGGATAACAAGAATCACCAGTATGCTTCACGTTGTCAGCAAGATGGTGATTTTTTTTTCCCTTAAGTTCACTATGATTTTGCAATCTCAGTATTTTTATTTGTAATATTATTATACAGTCTTCATAATATCATATCCAGAAATTAGTCCCTTCCAGATTGGAAATTATTATAATAATATAATTATTAAAATGTAGCCCCCTCCCCTCACTCTACATTTCCAAATTATAAACAAACCACTGGTGCAATGATGCTTGTTAGAATTGCTTACCTGCACAATAGCAGAAATAATGAACTTTGACCGGAAGGAGTTTTAAATTAATGAGACGTAACTTGGACAGTAATTTCGACGGCATTTTTTTTCCTTCAACGAAACTTCCTTAATGGAGGAGATGCACGCATCTGAAGCGTTCAATCGAAATCCGTTGTTTTAAACTAAGAATTTGATCTCTCAGATTTTGTGCTGGCTTAAGAACAGCGAATTCGAAGAGTTCAAATATTTCCCATAATCCTCTATTGACTTCCGTTCTGTGCCAAAACTTAAAAATGATGTATCTGATGGACATTCAAGTTTCTGATAAAATATAATGAAATAGTAATAATAGTACAAGTTTATTTATTTATTTTCACACACATACACAAAAATTAAATCTAATTAATTATTCGAATTTTATTTAACTTATCGAAATAAAAGATCGTTTTTAGAATGAAATCTCAATTTCGTTTTGTTACTCGTTTTTATTCCAAGAGAAAAATTTCAGTGAAAGAAATGGCGCCGCTTCAATAAGGTCCTTACTTTAATTTTTATTTATTTATTTAGTTTTATGTGTATAAATTTTATATACGTATTTTATTCATCTTATATTTAAACACAGGGTATATCAAAACTCTCTGTACAAATTTTTATTGGAGATAGACAGCACCAAGACACATCTTTTCCGTACATTAAAGTAGGTCCGCTGATGGAAACCTTCGGTGCTAGAGGGCGCTGTTGCCTAGCCACCAAGATCATTCAATTTAACATGTATCGATTTCTTCCTCTGGAAATATACGAAGAACCTCCTGTACGAGACTCTCATTAACTCGCACGAGACCTTTTTGCAAGATTTGCTGCCGCCGCTGTAACTGTTGGCGAAATGCCAGGAATCTTTCAAAATAGTCGTCAATCAGTGCTTCCATGCGTGCATTGATGTTGCAGGACAACACCTTTGAATAAACATGTTTTTCACACTTGTTTCCTTCATTTACTTTGATGCTTCCATATCTCTCCTCTAAATAGCTCTCTCTAGCACCGAAGGTTACCGTCAGGGACATATTTACGAAAAAGATTTGTCTTGGTGCAGTTTTATGGAAATACGCGAACAGACGGACAAATAAATCAACAGGGAAACAAGAGAAAAAAATATTCAAGTAGAATTGTATACTTTTCGTCCTCAGTCAAAAAGCTTATTTACATCTCTATATGTTAGGACAATCTGACATACACTGGTTTTTCCGGTATATCTGGAATTGTGGGAAGAAGAAATTAGGCCTACAAATAATAATTACATAGATGTACTGTTCGATTTTGTTTACGAGAGCCTTCAACGCTTTTGCGCATGCGTCAGGTCTCCTTCGATTTCAGCAAAATAGGGGTGAGGAGAAATAAAGAGGGGATTTTTACTTTTTATAAGTGTTAGTTTACTAGTAGCTGGGTTCTATTTGCGCTTTTCGGGAAAGAATTATGGAAAGAATAAATACTATTGCAAAAATGCTCCTCCGTTATTTTTTTCTTAAAAGCGAAAATGTCCAAAACAATTTCTTGGAAAGTGCCCATCTCAGCGTATCACCCCTCTGCGGAGTAAAGTGGTGATTCTGGCTTTTGAAAACGAACAGTATACGCAAATGAGTTGCTGTTTTGTTTGGTTTACCTACGTGTAATGTGATGTTTAGTGATGTCCCAAATGAACATGGAACTGTGTATGAATCTGATTTTATGTATATAGATGGTTTTCAGCAAAATATTAAGACATTTTAAAAGTTACTTGAGTATTCTTAAAGGGAAGGTCTTCCAGGAAAAATAAAAAAATCTCGTTCCAATAGTTAATTAAATTTATAGCCTCCATCAAAGGATAGTTAAAGGTCAGTTGTTAATACGATCACTACCATTACATCAAAGGGGAGATAGGAATTAAATTTAGTAGTATTCTACGAACTATAAATAAATGTCTATATTTTAAGCTTAATGGAAAAAAAAAGGATATAGTTGGTGTGCGAACTTTCGAATATTTACATGGTAAAGAACTTTTCATTCATTTATGTTGACGGTCTTGACGTAGCTCCTTTTATTTTTAAATGAATGTGTTTATATATTTTAGGCGCTTTTTCTTTCTTAAAAATGCGCATTGAAAATTCTTTGAGGCTACCGGAGGGCAGCACAAGAATTTCATTTACCGTATATGCTCCAATAGAGGCCCCCGGCGTTTATTTGCAAAACTAGACTCGGCTCCCGGCGCTTAATAGAGACCGGCCATTATTAACAAAAACCTTCAGAACGCAATATTTTTACATACCGGCTAATATTATAAACAGCTACTTTATTTGAATTTCACGTGCTACATAAGACTGTTAAAGATAACTGGCAATGTCTTTCTGTACCTTTCGCTGCTAATGACGGGCGGGCGCCTAACCGGAAGTTTCTTTCGCATATTCCACCGCGCGAATCTTAAAGGCAATGTCAAATCACCGTTTCGACGGTATTTCGTAAGGCAATGTACCGTAAGGACGACTATAAAGATACGGACGCTTACACTAGTACCGGTAGGCAAAGATCAAAGACCCGGCTACTATTGGAGACCGGCTACTATTTGGCCGTGTCCCCTCTGCAGCCCGGCGCTTATTAGAGATCGGCGACAATAAGAAACTCGGCGTTTATTGGAGCATATACGGTACTTTATTTTTTATGGTTTTTTATTTTTACTTTAATTTTCTGGATTTACCATTCCCATTCCTGCTTCCATTTATATTTACCTCTGTATTGAGACCTGGTGTGTTTAGGTGACTACTCTCAACTGATGATCGCCAATTAAGCGAGAAACAGCTGTTTTGGGATGTCACTTGTCAACACGCTTTTAATCTCCTTTTTTTTTTTTCTTCCTACTATTTAAGATAATTCTTACATTTAATTCTTACTTTAAAGCTAGTTTTATTGGAATAAAATTACTGTGAAACAGTAATTGGGTAACCTTAAAAAAAAACAATCATTTTAGATTTCAAGTGAGATCATGGTGAGTAATCTAAAATTTAAAAAGGTAAATTAAACAAATTTCAACTAAAATTGGTTTGACCATTGATTAAAATAATGATGTATCGGATAGAACATTTTCTCTTAACCACAACACGAACTACGGAAAAAAAATATAGTAGATATAATTGGGATATATTTAAACTTCAGAATGTTTCATCAAAGAAATATTTCTTTGGTTTCTTTGATTATTAAGGAGATAGTTCAAGGCAGGAAGCGTCTTTCTCAACGAAACCGAAACCACGCAAAGGCGCTTCTACTAATAAAAGGAAAATTTATTTCAATTTAATTTTCATTAAATTACGGGCGAAAAACTTATAAAAAAACTTATCATAAAATACGAGAAGAAAGAACTTACAATCTTCTTTCCTTAAGATGTTATTTCTTTAAATTTCTTTATTCTTTTTAAGTCTACATTTAAATCTAAATACTAAAAACAAACAATATTCAATTCATATTCTTAAGTAAATTCTTCCTTTTCATTTCTTGTGTAATTAATTTTGATATAACTCCACACACCACATAATAGTATTAAAAATTTTATTTAAATACTAAAAACTGCGAATTTTCGAGAAGTAGTATACGTGTTCTCTTTTTCAAGCATAATGACAAGATTGGAATAAATACAACAAAAGAAAAAGGTGAGAAGTCTAAACAATTCAAAAACACGTGAATCAATAAAGAGGTTGTCCCAAAATCGACGATTTTGGCCCCACTCGGATTTCGCTGAAAATTGGTATGCAGATTCCGTTAGAGGTGTATGGTCTACAGTAGCAATTACAAGTGTGCTCGACTTCCGGTTAAACCGGAAATGGGTGAAGTTTGCCGTTCATTTCTATGTTGAAATATCAAAATGAAACCTATGCCCCACTCGGATTTCGCTGAAAATTGGTATGCAGACACCGAAGGGGGTGTATGGTCTACAGTAGCAATTA
>JAFIDM010057638.1:9035-39115 GCA_023159025.1 Thereuonema tuberculata | reverse complement strand
TTTCCATGTAGAAATATCAAAATGAAACCTATGCCCCACTCGGATTTCGCTGAAAATTGGTATGCAGACTCCGTAGGTGGTGTATGGTCTACAGTAGCAATTACAAGTGTGCCCGACTTCCGGTTAGACCGGAAATGGGTGAAGTTTGCTGTTCATTTCTATGTTGAAATATCAAAATGAAACCTATGCCCCACTCGGATTTCGCTGAAAATTGGTATGCAGACACCGAAGGGGGTGTATGGTCTACAGTAGCAATTACAAGTGTGCCCGACTTCCGGTTAGACCGGAAATGGGTGAAGTTTGCTGTTCATTTCTATGTTGAAATATCAAAATGAAACCTATGCCAATCGATAGAGCTCGTTGTGGTAAGTAACATGATATGTCATATGTCTACCTGGCACTTCCGGTTTGACCATTATAATTAGTAAAACTAAGTTTGCTGAAAGAAAAATGCAGAAACCAAAGAGTATTGGTGTATCATGATTTTACTAGTGATTTTATAATGATTTTCGAATACATCTTGATTGAAGTATTGTATATACAATGCAGTTTAAGCATCTTCTGCAGGAGAGAAATCTTCTTGTTCTTGTGCGGCAGCCGCTACATTAACGTCCAGTGAATCATCGTCGTTTCCTACCGGAATTGCAGGAAGATGGCATATCATCAAAGATTTCGCCCGGCTCTTCACCTTCTACGGCTTCTTCTAACAACTCTTCAACCAATTCAGCTGTATTTTGTCCTGACATAGCAGTGATTTCTTGCTCAATAACACGATTTGATGAAAGACGATCGAGCCGTTCACGATGAAAAAGATCGTTTCCTGGATTGATATGACGGTTGCAGCATCGTGCTTTAGCTGGAATATAGATTTTCAAGTCTTGAGAGCTTCTTTCTGGGTTTTTATTGGAACTAACATAAGCGATGACTCTCGTTTGAACTTGAAAATGCATATTCGGTGGCTTAAAGTCACACGTTTCCGTGGAACATTCACAGTAATATTGCTGTGCCATTTTGGAAGATCCGTCATTTTGGAAGATTTTTTAATCTAAATCACTGGTTTAAATAATAGAAAAAAACAATGAATATCATTCTTAAATGCCGATGTTTATGTTAAGTTGGAGGGATTTGTGCCAGCCACCTCCATCATTTTAGAACAAGTTAAAAGTGATACTGATCTGCTCGAGATTGAAATCATAATTGACAGTGTTCGTGCAAAGCCACAGGGTTTATGTACCTCTTGAGGTATTTCTAGAAATCTATGGAAAAGTGTGGTACACTGTCGAGAGTTCCAGAACGTTCATGACAGTTCCCGGCCTCATTCTACGCCAAAGTAGAAAATTCGAGAATGCTCTTGAAAATTCTAGAATTTTCACTATCATTTTCTGGAAACTTCTAGAATTGTCTAGAATAATCAAGACAGAGAGCCTAAATGCCTCTGAATCTGACGACATTTTTCTAGAACTTTCTTGAATAGACTAGAATTTTCGAGAAAAGTCATGAAACTCATGAGAATATACTTAAATATCCCTTTTACCGGAAGTGCCAGGTAGACATATAACATATCATTTTACTCACCACAACGAATTCAATCGATTGGCATAGGTTTCATTTTGATATTTCAACTTGGAAATGAAAAGCAAACTTCCCCCATTTCCGGTCTAACCGGAACTCGGGCACACTTGTAATTGCTACTGTAGACCATACACCTCTTACGGAGTCTGCATACCAATTTTCAGCGAAATCCGAGTGGGGCAAAATCGTCGATTTTGGGACAACCTCTTTAGTTGTTTTTACAAAAATATATTTATATGTTACAATTCAATTATTAATATAATAATAAGAAAAACAATTATTAGATCATAATAAGAAAAGCAATTATTAGATCATAATAAGAAAAGCAATTATTAGATCTTAATAATATTCGTAATAATTAAAAACATCTATAGTTGCTGTTTTAGTATAATTTGTTTTTATTAAATTTCTCATTAAAAAACTGTGGAAGGGTCTACATAAACTCCTTCATACTTGTTAAAATTTTCCTTCTTTGTGTTTTTTATAACTCAGCTTTCTAAAAATTTTCTTAATTTTGAATCATAGTCTTTATATAAAATTTTCATGTTATTGTCCATAATGTGTCCGTTTTCTAAACAGTGGTTGGCAACGTCAGATATGTCCAAATTTTTATTCTTCAGAGCTCTACCGTGTTCTTCAACACGTTCGAACAAAGTTCTTTTTGACTCTCTACGTAAAAGTTTTATAATCAATTTTATATGTAATATCCATTTCATTTTGATTATCATTAAGATTTATTTTCTTGCCGATTTTTGATCTTATTTTTGTAATTGAAACCTATGTTTATATTATATGATTTACATATTTTCTTTAAATACGGACTGTTTTGGTTAAGATATGGGATAAATATTTTTGTACTTTCATAATTTTCAATTTCTTTTATCTTAAATTTATTATTAATTTGGTTATATTAGGAATATATTGATCCTTAGCCATGCCCCTGCACGTGGTTTGAAGATTACACACGAATTTTGGAACATCCTGTATAAATATAGGGGTTTGTAAATATTTCCACAAACTATTATTCAGTTAAATACTCATGTTATTTTCGTTTGTGTTGAGTAGACTCCAGAATTGTTTCGTAGTTTCTGAATGAATTTCTCTCATGGCTATGATATTAAGTTTCTGTATTTAACGTCCCATGATCTCATAGTTTCTCATCATTGTACTGTTGGTGGTTCTCACTCATTTTTTCTTTACAAATTTCTTCCTTTTTTCAAATGTTTTCTTGGAGTTCTGCGTTGTTAAATCGTTCCACACGTGTGGCAAGTTACTGTAGTAAACATGAGCAGACATGGGCAAATGCGGCTCTTCGTTGGTTTAAGTGCGGCTCCCAATATCTCTTGATAAAAATATAAAATTAAAAAAAGAAATATTAAATTTTGAACTAATTATTTTTTGCTTTCTTTCTCATTTTTTATTTTCTTATATATGTATTTTTTATACTTTATATAGCAATTAAAATTTGAATTTGTGTATTTAATACTACGGAACGTGACTATGGTGTGGTTCTTTATATATATGAAAATCCAGAATGTGACTCGTTGACCTCATTTATGCCCATACTTGTTATAGAGTATGCACGAGCGCCCTCTAAAGAATCCCCATTTCTTACATTAGACAAGCACCGTAAAATAAGTAGCATATTGATGTGTTTAGGTAAATTTGTGTTGCATAAATTTACGATTCAAGAAAATCAAAGAAAACGTTCATTATTACAGTCACGAAATGGAAAATTACATTTATTGTGTAAATATAAGTACTTTACTGTGTTATACTGTGTTACTGTGTAATTAATAGGTATATCCCATTAGGGCCCATGAAGCTCCAGGGTCCTGGAGGTAAGGTTCCCAATGTATCATTAACCCGCACTCGACTGCCTATACCCTCGGGAACAAACTGCATGTTCTGCAGAGGGCTTGGTGGATTCACGGACCCATCTGGACGAGAATTTAGTATGGAAAATTCCCGAAATCACTGGTTCTCAAAGTTTTCCGTCTTGTCTCCCCTTTCAAATTTGTAGATATCCTTCTATCATTATCAAAAAGTTCCATTAGAACTTTGAAACTGTTAACAGGCGTGGGAAGTAAGCTTCCGATTGTAAATTTCTGGGATGTAAATTTCGTACAACTCTATCCAATGTTCAATTAGTCTAAAATGAATGAGGTTTAACGAGAAAAAAACTGAAATAATCAAAGAATAACAATTGCACAATAAAATTATAGGTTATGTCAGATAAAAACAAAATAAAGACGCTAAAAATAGTTTCAATGCAATACCTGTTGGCCATTTTCAAGGCATCAACAACGGTCGTTGATCAGCGCCAGCTGTTGACGGGCGTAAAAATGTTGGTTTAGTTTTATTCTTTCTTATGGTATTTTAAAAGTTACTTATCTCTTAGTTATAGAACTTGGAACTAAGGAGGAGTGAACATATTCGTCTATGAGGAGTTTTTGCCTCATAGATGAGTCTATCAGATTTCCTCTAAGTTAAAAAGAAATTCAATCAAATTTTATAAGTTATCTTAAAAAAGATATTATCTTATCATTTTGGTATTGATTGTTATTTCCTAATGCAAAAACTTAATTCGTCATTTAGTTAAAAATTAACTACGAGTTGTATTATAATTTTTGTTTATACTGCTTTTACTGCCGCCGTAACTGTAGTCTATTGTTTGGTATCTAAATATTTGACGCATTAAAAATCTTTAGACATTTTTATCTGTCTTTTATCTTTAATTATTAAATTAAGCTACAGTTTTACTAATAATAGAATTTTAGTTTGACGAAAACTTCAAACTTTATTTTGTAGGGTCTGGTTTTAAGAGTTCTTCCTAAGCGTGTACTTTATGTATGCGAAAAAAGTAAAATAAATAAATCTGAACTATAAACTTAATTTAATTCCCTTAAACTTAAGCAGAAATTGTTCTTAAAATTATTAGTCATTAAATAGACATCTAATTTCAATTAAGCCTATCGGGCTCAACCGTGTGATTAAGAGGGTGACAACTAAACCTGGATTCAAATCCCTGGAGATTGATATTTCTCGTTTTCGTTTCGTTCAAACGGTAGTAATATAAACTGCATCCTATCGTTTACTCTTGTAATTCTTTATTCAACAAAATAGTCTACACTTATCATTCTCGTTAACTGAAAAGATATAGAGCCAAAAGACAGGGCGTTGGAAACAAACCTCGCCACTTTCAAATCAGTGTATCAAATACATGAAAATAAAAATTAGAATTATTTATGTATCTAACCAAAACATAAAAGACAAAGAGAAATTTTAAATGATCTTCGACATTTAAATGAAGATTCATTTGGGAAAATGAAGATTCAAAGCAACGCTATTAAATGTTTGGACTAATGTTTACAAAACTCTTGATGGTTTCATTTATTTTGTTAAAACCTTTATTTAATTTCCTTTATTTAATTTCATGATTTCTTACTTTTGTGTGTGTGTGTGTCTGTGTGTGTGTGAGTATACAAATGTCAGCGGAAAAACGGGCCGAATGATTGATTATTTGTAGTATTTTTATTATTTTATTTTTTTTTTAAAAGATTTTATTTTTACAGGAAATTACAAATGATGCTTGAAAATTATTTAATTGGGTGAAACATATATCGACAATCTTACATATATTTGTTTATATACATATACGTTTAATTTTACATATCATCATCAGGTACTAAAGGCACCGCCTTGTCGCTGCAACCATGCTCTTCTGTCCTCAGCCGTTCTCTTTAATTCATAATAGCTTCGGAACTCCAGAACCCTTTGTGTGTCATCCAAGAATTTTCTTCTTGGTCTTCCTCTTCCCTTTTTTCCTGCAATTTTCCCTTCCAGAATAATTTTTAGAAAATTGTTATGTCTAATCATATGTCCCAAAAATTTGGTTTTTCTTTTCTCAATATCCTGTAATAATTTTTTCTGTTCTTCCACCTCTTCCAGAACTTTTTGATTTGTCTTCTTATCAGTCCAACTAGTTTTTATCACTCTCCTCCATATCCACATCTCAGCTGCCTGAAGGCGATTAATATCTTGTTTCCCTAACGTCCAGGTTTCACTGCCATACATCAGGATGCTCCATAGAAACGTTTTTGCAAAGGCCTTTTTAGTTTCAATATTCAGATGGTTTGATGTCAGTATATTTCTTTTGTTTTGGAATGCTTGTTTCATGATAGCTATTCTTCTTTTTATTTCCTCAGAACTTCTGTTATCATCTGTTATGTAGCTTCCCAAATAGCAAAATTTTGCTACTTGTTCAATGTTATTTCCTCCTATTTTTATAATTGCTTTCGTTTTCTCCTTATTTTTTTCAACTATCATTACTTTGGTCTTCTTTGTATTTATTTTTAAGCCCCAATTTTGTAAAGTTCTGTGTAGTAAATCAAGCATTTTATTCATTTCTTTTTCCGAATTTCCCAATACTGCAATATCATCTGCAAATCTTATGCAATGTATCTTTTTTCCATTTATACTAATTCCTTTAGATTTAGCTTTCATAGTTTGGATTGCCTCCTCGATGTATAGGTTAAACAAATATGGAGAAAGTGGGCATCCCTGTCTTACTCCTTTCTTAATTTTCGCTTCAGTTGTTGCCCCGTTGCAGTGAATGAGTGTACTTTGGCCCTTATATAATTGATAGATAAATCTTCTATCTTTCCAGTCGAATCCTTTCTCCTTCATAATTTTAAACAAATATTCCCATCTCACTGTATCAAATGCTTTCTCTAAATCTATAAATGTAATATAAATTTTCCTATTCCTTTCCATGCTTCTTTCCAGAATCATTCTCAAAGCGCAGATTGCTTCCCTAGATCCTCTACCAGCGCGAAAGCCAAATTGATCTTCATCAAGATATTCATCAATTTTCCCTTTAATTCTGTTTTTGACTATATGTAGAAGGATTTTGGAAGCATGCGATAGTAGTGAAATTGTTCTGTAGTTGGAACATTCCAGTGAATTTCCTTTTTTTGGTAGTGTAATAGTCCTGCTTTTTACAAAATCCTCCGGTAATTCGCCGGATTCGTAGCAATCATTGATTACATTAAACAGTTGTGTTTTTGCCCTATTTCCCACATTTTTCAAAAGTTCAATAGGTATATTATCAATTCCTGTGGCCTTTCCCTTTTTTATATTTTTAAGAGCCTGTTCAAATTCTTCTACCATAATTGGTGGACCGAAATTATCTTTTCCAATTGCACAGTTTATACTTTCAATAAATCTGTTATCATTTTTGTCCATATTATCATCATACAATTCTTCTATGTACTCTTTCCATCTGTCACAGACTTCCTCATTACTTGCTAAAATTTTGCCTTGTTTATCTTTGATCATGGTTGATCTTGTTTTTGTATTAGGTATTAATCTTTTAATTTTATAGTACACTATATCTTGCCTTCCTCTTCTTATATCATCTTCAATGTTTTTAGTAATTTCTTTTGTCCATATCTCTTTTTGATTCCTACATTTATCAGTTATTTCGTTTTTAATTCTCTTATAACTTTCTATCTCCTTTTTCTTTTTAAGTTCATTTCTTTGTATTATGAGCTGCATTATTTCCTCTGTCATCCAAGGCTTTTTTTGGTATAAATTTCGTTCCTCCTAATATTTCTTCTGATGCTTTTCTTATTCCCATCTTTATATTTTCCCAGTCATCCAAGGAAGAATCATCTATTAATTGGTTAGTCCTTTCCTGATATTCTTTACATATTTTTTCATCTTTCAATTTCTCTACACACCATTTTTTCTGTCCCAATTTCTTAGTTTTCTTAAACCTAATATTACATTTTGCTATTACTAATATGTAAGATCTTTTCGATATCTCCAATGAAAAACATTGTAACTCAAAAAACCTTATATTTGAGTTACGATGTTTAACGGACGATATCCTTGATATCCAATGGCTACCACATGCCTTATAGTAGTTGCATGTTGTGAACTTACTTAAGGAGCCATATTTTGTTATTTTAAAAATCGCTATTTTTGATAGATATTTAAGCTTATTTTTATTATCTTGAATATTGCTGAAGTTATAATGTTTTTCATTGGGGGTATCATTATAATAGTATTTTATCATAAGGACATTTCATGTTTAGTAAATTAACTTTACTAACTTAAAAAATGCCACAAATTTATATGGAGAATTGGTTACATCACTGAGAAACTTCCATTTTCTAAGTAAAATATCCAAATAACGAAAAGTTCAGAATAAGGAATTGAAAGAATCATAAAGAAATTTTTTATGAAATTCTTTGTCTTAGTCTATTTTAGATATCTTCAGAAATTCTCAAACTTGGTCGTCGTCTTCTTCTTCTTATTATTATTATTATTATCGTCTTTCCCATTATTTCGTTTTACCTATTGCTGTATTGTTAAACCGGTCAGTCGTAGTCGAATGGTTTCTACCTATTATGTCCATCTGAGATTTCTGTGGACCAACGTTTGAACAGTGTCATTAGCATGTGTCATCTTTCTATCAGGGCGTCGCAAGATGAGTTATTGGAAATTAAGAGTCATTTTACGGTGTCTAATAAAAAAAAAAATATGCATCAGTAGCCTTATAAGTCCCAACTACAGTTCACAGAAATCTGAGACAAACTTACAATTGGAGTGATTTACATGAATCCCAGGTCTCATTGCTTTCCTTTTTTTTTTCTTTGGATTATTTTCTTTCTTCCGTTCCGGCTGGCAATTCTTCTTCTAAAATAACTAACTGACAAGATGTAACAGAATGTCCTTATAGTAGATTCTTCCTCATTGACTGAGTGCCGAAGTACAACATGATAAATAGTTCATTTAAACTGTGCCTATAATAATTTTTGAAGCAAACGTCAGTTCATTTAAACTGTGCCTATAATAATTTTTAAAGCAAACGTCTAACTCTTTTATAAAATTTATTCCTTCTGGAGAAAAAAAAAATCACTGATTTTTTTTTTTTTTTTTTTTGACATGGAATTAAATTCCATGTTTTACACGAACGAAAAATAGTGCGAGATATGTAATGAAAGTTGAGCATTACCAAAACGTGTTCCGCGAAAACGCGTACCCATCAGTATTCATCGCGCTCTCGTATGTTACGCATGTGTCGATTGAACGGCTAAGGTTGCCCAATCGTAATAACACCGGAAATTTCAATTCGCGGCAATTATATCATCGGTGGTGCGACACTCAAGTTCAGCTATTTATTAGCGAAATTTCTTTACCGAGTGGTGTTAGATTGTGAATATCTCAAAAACTGTAGTGCTACGAAAGTTAAATACCATTAAAGGGGAGAAAACATACTATTTATTGGTGTTTAGATCAACAATTTCCGACCACAAGTTTTGGAACAGCAGTTTGTTGAATGTAACATTTGACACGCGCATAAAGTGCAAAGATAATCTCGAAAACCGATTCAAGATCGTAACCCGCCCTTTTGCTGAGAAATAACGGAGATATCGAGGAAACAAGAAAGCACGGGAATTGGCTGACCGGGACAACGCCGAGGGGGGCCCCCAGTACAAGCGCGCGATGTAAATCGTAAGCTCGCGGCGACTCCGACTCTGGGAGAGCGTGAGTACTTATCGGCCAGTGAAAGTTATGCCGCCCGATCACACTAGGGACATAGCTGGAGACATAACAGTCATCAAAGTACGAGCGAATGATTTTAAATCATTCTTGCCGGTGTGTACATGCACCACAACTCTTCGGGTTATGAGAATATCTCATTCATAGAGGACGATCGATTCAGAAAGTTATTGCATGATATGGAGCCTGACTTATTCACTCCTATTGTGTTGTGTGGTGATTTCAATAACGAAAATCAACAATTATTTGCGAACATTGAAGCTGAGTACGAGTTAGAGCTAAGACCCATTTGTCCCACTACGTTGGAAAATACAGCGATAGATTAACTTTTGTTAGAAATGTAGATCTACTCATGAAAGCCTATGTAACGTACTTAGTTATCACAGACCTGTTATACACCAAATATGTTTGAAATAAATTGCAACTATATTTGTATTTCATTTTACTTCGCGGTTAGTGGAACAGAGGTGAAAAATTTGATTCCATGTTTGAAAGCTGCCACAAACGGCGATCTACCAAGGGCATGTTTTTTTTTTTTAGATGCTAAAGTTCGTCCTAACGTGTGACGTGGCCTCCAATCATATTAAAATGGCGGCAGCTTCAAACTTGGGTGAAAAATCTAAATTTTTATGAAATTAAAAACATGGGGAAAGCCATTAAAGAATGGTGTAAAACAAAAAGATCCTTTTACGAACGATCAGTTAATCAGTGGAGGGAGGAAAATTGTTCAGAATCACAATCAGCAAGGCGGAGATACTTACATTTTTTTTGTTTACATCTAACATGTTTTTAATGTGGGGAAAAAAAGGTTTAAAAAAAAGGTTTCGCTAGGAAAAAACAAATCAAACACCACTAAATGATTACTAAAAAACAAGACAAAATTATTACATATCACAACATCCGTAGTTACTATTACTACCGAAAGTGTGGAATAATAACTTTTTGTAGATCTATACAGTATTACATCAAAGTTGAATACAAGAGAAAAACGTATTCCAATATCACTTCTTACCCAAATACGACGACAATGTGTTCGTATGTATCAACTTCTGTTAATTGCTTGGAAATTCCATGAATTCCGTGAATGTTTTTTATTTCTTCATTACTTCCTTTGATTTGTCCAGTTTTTAAACTCTTCATTACTATTTTTAACGAATTTCACTATGATGGTTGGTGTTTTCTTCCGATTATTTTCTCCCCTTTCACTCGCCTGCTCTTCCCAAGTCTTTCTATCCCCTGTCTGGAAATCTGTAACAAAATGTAAATTTATGTTCAGTTGAGTATAATTTTAAATAATAAGTCTTTAAAATACTCTTGTAGCTTAAGTACTGATAATGTTTGGTAAAGAGGCTTAAAAGTGCCCTTTTGGAGCGCGGGAGACGTAGACTCCCAGAGATTCTCGTCATCGGAATTAATTTGGGATCGATAGATCAATCCGAATTCCTCTGTCCTTCAACCCCGTTACAGAAACCCTTGATGGTTGTGTGAACTTTAAAGGGCTAAACGCACTTCTCCGTCTTCCGTTATGTTTCCGCAACGTAATTGTTTTAGAGACGTACTTATGTCTTCAGGATCACAAGAATGGGGAACAATTACCTGAAATAAAAATCACATTTGACCATATATTTCTATATATCTACGTCACTAAAGCAATTACGTTATGGAAACATAACGGAAGACAGAGTAGTGCGTTTAGTCCTTAAGACCTGCGATCTTATCTAGTCAACTGTGCAGCAATCTGAGCCCACATATTTCTATTCACAGGACAATTTTTAATTTTTAATATACTTACCGATATTCAATTGTATTCTTTGCAAAACAAATCAAAGATTCCTATAGATAGGAAGAAAAAGTCTTTATTTACGTTTTCTTAGTCAATGATAGGCTTCTGAAGGTCTCTAACTCCATAATAAGAAGGGGAAAGAGTTGTACCTTAGACCACATTGTACCTTGGACCAATTTGAATATCTGAAATATACTGTGACACAGGGATCTCTCGTAGAACTATGTCCTTCTTAGTGACATACTTGACCACCAGTCTGCGTTAGGACGTGTTTACATAAGGATTACATATGCTGTTTTTTACAAGTTAAAAGCAAAGTTTTTCGCCCCCGATTGAGTGTGAGTTTATTTTCAACTCACACACAAGGTTTGTTTGCTACATATTCATTGGAATCCCTGTTATTTGAAAAGTACTGTATAATGGCGATAAAACTTTGTAAGTTGGTTGAATGGTAGCGTGCAGCCAGCCTTCATCACTGGCCAGTGGCTTATTGTATAAGAGGTTACAATATATTTTGTGTTTTGTGGTTGACATCACAATGCCCTAGTAGCAAATCCTGGAAGAAAAGGGACTCAGTAGGCTCAAATGCATTAAAAAATGTCCTTGAGGCGATTCATTCCGATTACCCAGACAAACATATTTCGCACAGAGAAAAATATTAGTCAACAGGTCCGAATTGGTAAAGTGGACCTATCCTTTGTTTTCTTTCCATTTAATCTTCCGTTTTAAGTGTTGTTGAAGATATAGCATGATTAGGTACACTAACCTATTCCGATGGTACACTAGCATATTGTATCTTGGTCCATTATGCAACATAAAGTTGTTTTTTTGTAAACGTCAAGTCTATATTTCCTTTGTAATAAATATTATTAAACATCATCCACCAGAAAATAAATGTCATAAACTACATTTATTAACTGAAAAAAACGAATTTTCAAGGAGATAAAATTCACCGTCTCCTCTTTTTCAAGCCTGTAAAATTTTTTCTTAATAATACTAAATTTTACATGTTTTCTCTAGATGTAGACAACATGCACACGAATATCCCTGTAAATGAAACTATGATGATTTTAGAAAGTTTAGCTTTTGAGAATAGGGAAGAATTGAACAAACTTAAAATGGATTATGATGAATTGATAGAGTTAATAAAACTGATAACTGAGAACACATATTTTAAACACCAAGATAGGATTTTCAAACAAGTCAAAGGTTTCCCTATGGGGTCACCTTTGTCAGGGACATTGTGCAATATTTATATGAATTTTTTTGAACAAAAATTATTGAAAGATACTAAATTTAGAATGGAATATCATCGCTATGCGGATGATATACTTATATTATGGTTCGGAACAAAAAGGCAATTTAGTAATTTTTTCAGTGACATTAACAAGAGACACAAAGACATACATTTCAAAATGGAAGAAGAAATCAATGACTCATTAAATTTTCTTGATCTGAAACTAATAAAAAAGGATAACAAAATAACAATGAAACATTACATTAAAGATTATAAAAGTGACGATATCTTAAAATTTGATTCTGGACACAATATGAAAATAAAAAGGAATATAATTGAGAATTATTTAATTAGAATTGATAATAATACCAGTAATGAAGAAGATTTTAATATAGGAGTAAGTGATATGAAATCAAAATTAAAAAAGAATGGTTATACTGACAGATTCATAGATAGCTCAATAAGAAATTATAATAAATTTAAGATAAAAGAATTGGATAAACATAATGAAAATAGATTTTTCATTCCGTATCTGAATAAGAACAGCTGGAAATTAAAAGAAATTGGTAAAAGATATGGAGTAAACTTAAATTTTGAATATAGAAATAAGTTAAAAAATATTTTGTGTAAAAAGATAAATAGCAATGACAAGAAGTTTGAAATGGGTGTTGTTTATAAATTAGATTGCCTGAATTGCGATTCGTTCTATCTTGGGGAGACGAAAAGAACAGTTCAAGAACGCATGGGGGAACACGAATATTATATTAGACAAAAATTAGTAAAGGAATCTGAAATTGCTGAACATTGTAAAGACAAGCAACATTGTATCAATTGTGAAGTAAGCATTTTATATAATGAAACAAATACAAAAATTAGAAGGACAATAGAAAGCCTATGTATCCGAAATTCGAAAGAAAAAAATCTCAATAGATGTGATGGAGTTAAAGTTAGTGAAAATTTGGTAAAATTGGCTAGAGAAATGATTAACAAAAAATTTATAACCTCTAACAAAAACGTAATAATCGAAAAATTAAAGTGTTAATAGGCTTTCTGTTGTCCATCTAATTTTTGTATTCGTTTGATAAGAATTTGTGATTATTAATCATGTGTGATTATTATATTGTAGATTATGATCTTTTATTATTATTGTATTAACGTTTTTTAATTGTTAATATCAATATTTTATGTCATTGTTGTAAAAGAATCTCGTCTATTTATTATTGTAAAAGGCTTGAAAAAGAGGAGACGGTGAATTTTATCTACTTGAAAATTCATTTTTTTCAGTTAATAAATGTAGTTTATGACATTTATTTTCTGGTGGATGATGTTTAATAATATTTATTACAAAAGAAAAGATTTAAGAAAGAAGTATGGTTTGTTTGTCTATATTTCCTTGTTAACTCCTCCATTTTAATAGTCATTTTAATTAATAAACATATAAAAGTTCTACTAAGGCTGAATTTATTACGATAATTCAATAAGTGGCCCAAGGTACAACTCTCTCCCTATCCATTTAATCTTAGGCTACGGTTAATGTACGATGTTGTTAAGTGGAACTACCAAGATTTCTTGAAAAGAATCAAGAAAACTTTTCAATTGCTATCATCATCTGAATCATATAATTGTATAATCATATTTATAATATTCTATTTTTAATTTTTCAATTTTAATATAATTGGGTTTTGTTTCAGATGTTAAAATCGGAGATATTTCACTGACAACAAATACAAACAACGACGTAATTCTACATAATTTTACACTAAAAGCTGTACCAATAAGTAGGCATAGGAATTAGCTGTACCAATATTTCTTATTATAAAAAAAAAGACTGAAGGGAAGCGAATTATATCTTCACTATACATCATTTGAAATACGTGTTCGCAGTTTTCTCGACAACAACGCAACCGATTCTTGGCAGAGAACCAGTAAACATCGAAAATCTCCTCCGAAACTGTTCGGCCGATTGAACTAAATTTTGGCAGTTGAATAAGAGAAGGATAGCACAAAGTTTTCATTCACTAAAATCGAAAATCGTTTGGATTTTTCTTCAATAATCAACAATTGAAAATATTGCAACATTCGCCAATAAATACACGCCATCCTTTAGTGTTATGTAAACAGTGATAGCAATAACTATTGGATGTTGGCAGGTTCAAACTGATGTTTGGTTTGAGTAAAGATAAACAATGCATGGTAGTATTACTTTTTATTTGTTTATTATTTTATTTATTGAACTTTTTAATAAAAGTCTTTTCTTTTGTTAAATTTAACGAAATGTTTTCTTTTTTCTTACCTTTCTTTCTTTGTTGCTTTTTAAAAACATGATTAAAGAATACAACTAATAATCCAACAATAAAAGCAGCAATTCCAAAAATACGAAACGTTACAGCTCCACCAAATTCTCTATAGAGGAGTCCTCCAATTAGACTTCCAACACCAGATCCTGAAACGAAAAAGATGAGCGTATTAAAAGGAGAAACCGTAACTTAACGAACGGAAATAAAAATAAGCGTTTAATATTAGTTGGAATCATCCTAAGAATGTCCTCCTAATCTCTTCTCTCTTAATAGTCATATTAATTCATAAATAATACCTCATCACTCTTAAAAACATAAATAAATATTTAATATGCTTTATATGCAAATTTTCGGAAAGAATAATACGTCTTTCCTTTATTAAGCTATTTCAAGATGGAATAATAATTTTAAAAAATAACAAAACAGGATAACGAGCCTTAATTTAACAAAATATGTAACTTAATACAATAATAAGAATCATGTCATTACTAACATACTGACAAACAATAAACCAATAATTTACAATATAGGTAATGTTATGATTTTTTAAATTAGGCTATTTATTGTTATTAGTAAATTATTGGTTTATTGTTTATCAGTTTATTAGTAATGACATGATTCTTATTATTGTAAAAGGTTACATATTTTGTTAAATTAAGGCTCGTTATCCTGTTTTGTTATTTTTAAATTATTATTCCATCAAGTAGCTTGATAAAGGAAAAACGTATTATTCTTTCCGAAAATTTGGGTTTAAAACATATTAAATATTTATTCTTTTTAAGAATTGTCCAACGTCCAAATGACGTTTGAACTTATGTTTTTCCCTAGTTTAAAAGCCGTCTCCGTCATTTATAACGATGTGATCATTTAGGTATTTATATTTAAGTAAACTTCAGTAGTGCCAGAAACAAAATAATCTTGCAAATGATCTGAGGATGTATTTCGTATTGTAGAGTAGGTGTCTGCATTTTATTGACGTTCTTTAAATGTCAAGCAAGGGTTACGACTTAGTATTGGAAAGAAATTTAAATTGCCAACAATCAGAAATTATTTCAAACTAACGAATAACTGCATCTTTGAGGAGATACTCTGCTCATTATCACCGGACGAAAAGGGTAAAATGAAGTTACATTAGCTTCATTTCTACAGTAGGAATAAGTCAAGTAGGAATTGAGTCCAGTAAGAATTGCTTCTGGTTAATTTTCTGCCTTAATTTTTGGAGGTAAATATACTGTTTGTTACAATTTTGGAACGTTTGGGGAGAAATTTCCAAAATAATTATTTAGTTATGTTCTTACTATTAACAACTTAATGTACATATTTGTTTTTACATTTCTGTGTATGTTTCTTGTCATTAATCTAATTTGTGACCATCAAAAGGCTTAAAACTGTAAAATAGCTAGATGGTGCAGTATCTTTGAACACCACTGTATGTAAGTGCGCCGTGAAGGTTGGGAATCACTGTTGTAGGCTTGTAGCACAATTGGTTTCCGCAATTCTTAACGAATTTGGCTGTATTCGAGGTATATGGCTAAACCGAGACTGAAACCACACAGTTCACCCTACCAGAGAATGAGAACACCCACCCATTACAAGAACCATTAACTCTTAATTCCAATGAATTAATTTACTGTAAATCTTAAAATTAAAATAAATCTGAACAGTTTATAAAACTAGATTGGCATCTTAAACTTCTTTGTCTAATGATAACGTAAATATTCATTACGTTACGATTACGAACGATATTAAAAAACTCTCTACCTATTTTGACTTTTATGAATCCTATTACAAAGCCCTGTCTGACATTTTATGCCAGTTTCCTTAAATTTTAAATTTTTAGTTGCTTTTCTATTCTATTCTCGTCTAATTCATAAATAGAATTATTTTTTTATTTTTTCCTATTTTCCTATATATTTTCTATAGGACTCACTGAAAAAAAAACTTAATGACATCAATGTTTTGTTGTTTACAGAGTTTTAACTTTGAAATCTGATTGCGAGCGATGTAAGAATGGAAATTCACATCGTAAACAAATCAGGAGGCAGTTATACCAAGACCAGGACATCGAACTTCTTCAATTAAGGTAAGTTCTTAAGAGAAAATGTAATTTCTAGTCTGTATTCAAGGTAAGAAACATTCACGTCTTTTCATCATTACATGTTACTTTAAAATTTCAAAATTTCAATTTATTGTAAAATTCTTTCCACTATTTTTAAATATTCAACGTTATTTTAAATGTATCACTTAAAAAGTGGAAAGTTGGTTGATAAAAAGCAATTAACTCTCTTAGAAATGGTTCAAGCCGATTTAGTGGTTTCATATAAAGATACAGATCTTCATCAATAAGATCGAATCTCCAATTCCTGATTTCCTCATCCGCCCTACAGCCCGGATCTTGCACCTTCCTCTTCGGCCCTCTGAAGATGCAATACGCGGGAAGAAAATACGAGGATGGCTGAGAGGTCAAGCTAAAGAGTGGTACCGTGAGGGTATACAGGCTCTCACATTTACTGTCCTCCAAATGAGAGATGGTCGGCGGAAGTTTGAACTGCGCAGCACTTCCGGTAGCTGATCAATTATGTTTTCCTGTAACAATGGACGACGGGGTCTGTTTTCACTGAGAAAGACATGTTGATAACGCCAAATTAAAACTTCTCTCGATTATTTAGCGTTATTTCAATACCAGTTGCTAACAATAAGTATTTACATAAATAAATAAATATATATTATTTATAAATACAATGCTCTTTTGCAAAGTAACAAGCGATTACCTGTCATGGCGGCGTCCTGTCATTAAATCAGACGAAAGTGCCTGACCAGACTAATCGATGATACATGCGCAGATCTCACAAAAACAGGGCGGCCATCTCTCATTTGGAGGACGATAGGTGGCGCAAAGCCATAGTGTTGCATGGCAATTATGTAGAAAAATGGCACTGTGTAGCCAAAAATATTAGGTAACAATGTGATACATTCCACATTATAATAAAACAAACTCTGAACTAAAAAAAAATATGTTGCATTACTTATTGAACGCCCCTCGTACATCACTGTCGCCTAGCAACCAACCAGACTTCTATCATCCTAACCAAATCAATGACAAGTTAATCGAACAAAGTTAGTTATCTATCTAATTTTCTAATTATCTATCTCAGATCCATGCATCTACTTCACGATCAATCTTTCAGGAAATTAGACAGAAATATCAATTACAGTAAATGTTTAATCGACAGTATATTAAAAGTTATAGGGCGACTATGACATCTATAAGTCAATTCCTTATCAGAATATTTGCTGTTGATTAATCAGTTCGGTCAAATAATTTATCTTAATCTTAAATGTATCTTTTTCTTGCACGATACCTGCCCACTCGTTCGAGAGTTCATTCTAACGGCGTAAAGTTTACAGTAACTACAAAAAGTGAACAAATGACTTTATTCGTAGGCTACTAAAGAAAAGTGAGGCTGTTCAAATCTTCGTATGTGTATGTCCCCGCCTTTCAGACCACCATTGCACTACTGGTTCAAATCTTCTTAAAACTTGACATGCATATTTCGTAAGGACAAGAGAGGATTTAACGTTTATATTTGCATTTTTTTCGTTATCGATCCTTATGGCGTAACCACCTCATGAAGGTAATACATAATAATTCCTATTAAAGCTGTAATTTGACAGGGCACCTGTAGCGGTACAGCTTTAATAGGAATTATTATGTATTATCTTCATTTGACAGAGGGCTGGGGAACCCAAGGGTAAGTTTGGGTGAGAAATAACCGTGGAAAAATCCCTGATTGGGAATTGAACCTGGGCTCCTCAATCCACAGTCTAGCGCCTAAACATTTTTTTTTGTATTATTTTTACGACTTAACAAAAAAAAATTAACAATAATATTACAAGGAAAATAGGTTTTAATTTCTTTAACGAATTTCTTATATCATGGAAGGTCAGCTGACAATTAGAAATTTATAGAATACTTTTAACAAATATAAAACTTACCAGCCCCTACATAGATAGCGCTGACGATTCCTTGTAACGTGGTGGAGACCCCTGGAGGTGCTATGGAGCTCGCGTAGCCGGTTGCAGCAGGATAGAAAACCCCAAAGCAGAACCCATGCAGAAGTTCCACTGGTAAGAAGTGCCAGGGATTTTTGAGCACTGAATAAATAATATACCGCAGGGCATAAGCAAACAGTCCAAGGCTCATCGAATTAAAGTAATCAATTTTGTTGATAATTAGTCCAGAGAAAATTATGAAGGGCACCTCACCACCAAAGCATTCAACACCTCTGACTAGGCCCATCACTAATTTGCTGCCGCCCAGATCTTCTAAATACCAAAAAAGGAACGTTTCCATTACACCAGCCACCGTTCCCATAGTGAATAGAGTACAAATGAACAGGACGCCCTTGGCGTTCTTGAGGCTCCCTACTGCCGCTCCAATGAGATTTCTGGGAGATTCTTGCGTCACTATGTCCATAAACAAAATAACAACACCGTCCACTAACATAAATGCCAGAAACATATAGAATGCGATGGAATAATTGGTTTTTCTGTTAGTTGTTGATATAGTCATCAAATAGCTGCTTACAATAATCATTAGACCCCAGCCAAGGGTTCCTCCCACCCTCTGCTTTCCATAATCTTTCTTGTTTTCTCCAAGGAAGTTGTACGTAACAGCGTCTCCTATGCAATTTACCATTTCCATGTTTATACCCTTAATAATAATTGCTATTGCCAGCCACCAAAATTGAAAGCTGCTGTACAGACTGAAGCCCATTTCACTGTCTTGGAAGCATTCCTTGACGCAGGAGTCTGTCTCGTTTTCATTGCAATGCCAACTGGCACAGGAATCGTTATTGTCCAAGGGATGCATTACGCGATAAGTCAAGCAAGAATTGAAGTGAGTTACATTGATTGACTTGAAAGTTGTTAACTCGAAGACGGGGTCGTAGGATGGGACGGTGACGGCATTTGACTCCAGCAGGATACCAAGGCGCTCGAAGCAGTGGTTGTCACTCAAATCCGGTGGCGGACGAATGCATTGTTTAAGGCACCGCATCTCCTCTATCGTGACCTGATCCATTTTAGGCCTAGCAGAATGAAGGGAGCAGATATTCAAATCGAAGTTGGTGCCGTTGCAAGTGATGAAGGTGGACTCGTTGTGACTGACTGGTAAAGGCGGGATAAAATTGATGCTGAAGATCAGCATTGACACAATGAGGAGGGAAACGAGAAGTGCCAACTTCTGTTTGTTATATTTGTCAGCGATGAGGCTAACCAAAGGCCGTGCAACGAGGCCGATAAACGGTAGAATAGTGTAGATGACACCAGATACGTCAGCAGAGATTCCATAGTCCCGAACAATTAGAGGCAGAAAAGGAGTGATACAGGACAGTCCTGAAAGAAATAAGCAACTCATTTTAGAACACATTTAGTCTTAGAATGTCTGCGTTTCTTAGAAGTATATTTTTAGTTACTGTTTTTTGGTATGTGTGTGTGGGTCATCAACATGATTGGTCTGTTGTGTGTTTTGTTTGTGTTTGTATTTGTTCCCTCCTAATAACTATTGAAAATTGTATGGATCTTCTTGAAAATTGGCATGCATATTTAAAGATTAGACACAATCTATCTCTTATATTTGAAGTTTTTTTCCAAATGAGTCCTTGCAAAAAATCAGATAGAAGAGCATTAGAACCTAAACAATGTATCTTAAATAATGATTATTAATCCTTTTAATTAATCCATTAATTTGCGCGTAGGATAAAGATTAATCACATTTAGAAATTTGAAATAAGTAACGCGAACGTAATTTTTTTTTTTTTTTCAACAAATTTTTTTTTCGATAAATTTGTATTTTTGCTATTTGGTTCTGTTACGTTTTCATGACTTCAAAAAAAAAAAGAAAGAAAATAATTAAAAAGGTTAAGGATTAACATTTGAAGGAACGTATGCTTTAAGTACTTGCCCTTCAGATCAGCAGTTCGCAAATTGGAAGTATTACGTTGCTTCGTTGTCAATCAAAGATTGATTTTTTAAATTTCCATTTTACGTTTCGAATGTCTTTTAGAAACGGCGTGTGAAATTATTTTCTTCATTTCGTAGTACAAGTGCCTTTATTACGATTAAAATATGTTATAATTTGTTATAATTTGGCACAGCAACAATTTTGTCTAGGAAAGCAATGCCGTATGGGGAAGTTAAATTATTAATTTGAAAGCTTGTGAACCAAAATGAAACAAAAAAATAAATAAATAAAGTTTTTAGATCTACAGTCCATCTGAAATTTCTACTGACCACTTTTAGGTGACTAACAACGATACTTACGTGTGATATCTTTCTATTGGGTCGCAGCCACAATGAAATAGTACTGATCAGATTATTACGGTATTCTTACAAACAGAAAAGATACGTTGGGGTTGCTGTTATTCACCCAACAATGATAGAAATCTGAAACAGACTACAAATGGTAGCTTTCACTGTCGGGAGGTTTTCAATTACATGCGCGGTAGAAAATGTTGAAAACCACTGTATCAGATGAAAGAATTTTGGGTATTGGCATGTCTAAGTTAAAACGCTTAATAAAAACAAATTCTACATAGATACTGCCAAAACAAAAGATTAATAACAAATCAATGTTCTAAAATTACATTTAACTTATTTTGCGAATTACAATAATGTAGGGAAAAAAATAGAAGAGAAATATATATATATTTTTTTTTTTCAATTCATAACAATAATAAAGTTGAAGGTTCACTTCTTACCTCCAAGAAATAATGCGTAATGGCTCTTATAGAGTAATAGCTTTTTATTAATCCTACATTCTGAAAAAAGATTTCTGAAATAAAACAAATAAACATAAAAATGAATAAATAAATTAAAAACAGGATAAGTAAAGTTTTTTAATCAAGAAATAAAATGTTAAAAAAAAAAAAAAAAAAGTTAGCAAACATAAGAAAGCAATTTCAAAGTTAACAAAAAAAAAAAAAAAAAATAGGAGACACGATAAAAATGAATCAATCATATAAATACAACGAATTCTTTCCTATTAAATGAAGATGTCAAAATAAATAACGAGGCCATTATTTTTTAGCCTACTTTCCTAGGAAAAAGTGAAACTATTAAATTCGTCAATCTGAGTATAATATGTATGTATGTGTTTGTCCTCTTAAGTTTTAAATCGCTCAGTGGATCTTCTTGTAATTTGACATGCCTATCGAAGTCAAGAGATTATCTAACTTTTTATATTTGATGTTTTTTATCTCTGTATGGGTCCTTGTCAAGAAATTAGTTCGTAGAAATGACTAAAATTCTCATAGAAAAGCATTGGAAATGGAACAGTGCTATCTAATACTGGATATTAATCCTTTTAGCACTTGACTAATTTGTTTGCGAAATGACAAAAAATTGATATTAATTTAAATTATTATATTTAAGTATTAATGTTTACTTTTCAAAAACTTGCAAAGTAGTACTCAGTATTCAATAGATATAATGTATATAATATAAAATAAACGGAGACCTTGTTATGACTTCTCGTGTGTCTTGAAACTGGTTCCATGTATGTATTTTTAGTACAATAATTTATATAATTTTAAGTACGTGCTTGTTTTTTGTTTGTTTTTTTTAATCTTGTCCTAGAGTGATGTACATAAAAATATTGAAATATAGGCTAATTAAAAAAAAAAAACAATTAAGAAAAACAGCATTAATTCCTTTCAAGACCTTGGTGTTTCTTATTGTTATATTCATGAAGTAGGTAATACAGTGGTACCTCGGGTTACGAACGACTCAGGTCACGAACGTTTAGGGTTATGAACAACAACTTCGAACATTTTTTGTCTCGGGTAATGAACAGTGCCTCGGGTTACGAACGAAGGTGAGAGAGAGAGCAAGGTTTAACGTTGTAGACAAACGATCGCATAGAATATAAACGAAGGCCACGCAGTACCGAGATCGCTTAGCGCTAGCCCACAGTCCGGACAAATCTTACCTGATAATACAGGAACAGTTATGGAGCCAAATCACACCAAAGGCGTCTCACCTAGCATCTGAAAGTATCTCTCCGCGCCTACATGATTCTTTTTCCGATGTAAACAAGACATTGTAATGTATTTATTAAATGTAATTATTTTACATTTAATTTATTTGGTTGTTTTCTTTTTCTTTATTTAACACGTGAAATAGACGTATTCTTTGCGTTTTGTCAGGTAAACGACCGGATGTTAATAAAAAGGAACGACTCTTTCATCTTGAAACGGATCGTCTCTATTTCATTGATTTCAATGTTTCGGGTTACGAACGTTTCAGGTTACGAACCGAGTTCTGAAACGAATTAAGTTCGTAACCCGAAGTATCACTGTATTACATAAAACTAATGTTATATAAAACAAGAAGTTCGAAAGAACTTAAAGCCTAATTTCCTTAAGATATTCTTCAAAACGACAAAAAGGAAGAACCTACATTTATATTCCAGTTAAAGCGAACAATATAAATATTGCGTTTTCTGAGGGAAAAAAATGAAAAAAATTCTCATATCTTACCTAAATAGCGCGGATCAAAACCTACACAATGAATTAGCTACGATTTAATATTCATTGTTTAAGATAATGAAATATTAACAGGATTAGAATACGAGAAATTCCATTGTTTAGATTCCAATGCTTTTCTATGGAATTTTGTCGCCTTCTCGCTGTGATTTCTTGACTTGAGCCTCTTTAGGAAAGATTTCAAATATAACGAGATCACATTTCAAGAAGATTCATATAGCGGTTCAAACGTTATTGGGAAAATACACACAAAACACACAAAACACACAGACTGACTGACTGATCTGATAAGCCTCACTTGGCTATGGGAAAAGATAAGTAAATATGGGGAACGATAAGTTCAATCTCGTTCTAAGTACAAAAATTAGAAAGAACTGTCTCGGGTATTTCTGTATTAAAATAAAGAATTCGTATTGAATATTATAAAAATTCCTACTTACTTCAACATGTTTATTCTTGGAGAGGATTCGATTGTATCTAAGTCGTCTTTAGAATATAAATTTCCCAGTAATGGCTCAAGGTGAGAGACAGTCTTTGATTTCTAAAGGACTATTTGGTTCTGGTCGAGTGCTTCTATTCAATAGAATAGACTGCGTCGTAGTGTCCATAGTCAAAGACATTGGTCTAACGTTTCCCTATTGGTGAATAAAGCAATTTAAAAAACAAAGATAATTTTAAAAAAATGCAACATGTGACTGTAGCGGGTTCAATTCAATTAAATATAAAATTACGATACTTAAAAAAAATGTATATTTAGGAATTAATTATATATTGAAACAATGCTATTCTGGTAATTTAAAATAAGGAACTTCTCTTTTTTTTAATTAAATATAAAATGTCAAGGTCTCATTAAAATATTCTAATTGACATAATAATCTTTCTTTGAAAATTGTTGTTAATTATAATACTTAAGATTAGATCTATATCTAATACATGTAGGCTACTTTGCAATTTGTTATTTCAATACATCAATTTTAGATTACTTCCTAGGAAAGTGAGGCTTATTAAATCGATCAGTCTGTATATGTGTGTGTGAGTATGGGGTTTCTCTATAATAATTTTTGATCATCCGTTGAATGAATGTTCTTGAACTTAGCTGGTAAACGCAAAGGCGATTAACTTGAATGTGGGTCCTTATCGAGTAATGAACGCCTGATAGAAAATAACTGGAACTAAAGCATCGATCATCTCTGTATGACTTGTAGTAGCGATAGGTTTCATTTTCGACCACAACCACTTCCTGCGAGACAGGAAGTGACCTCAGACCGGAAGTCATATTTTTCCCCACTTCTAAACTCATAAGCTTTCCAATAATAGCATTCATATCTTCACGACATGCCTCTACAGATGAAGACAGACGGAATTCTTCTTAAAAACTCCCGATTTTACATTTTGAGTACGAGATCACTGAAAAACATAAACAAGAAAACAAAACAAAGCTCATCTGTTGGCAACGTTCGCGATTGTCTTTTGTTTTTATGTTCTGTGGCATTGTGGGTAGAGATTACGAAACAGTTTCTGTATAAAATTGATACAAACTTCCTCAAATTTTGTTGCATTTAGAAATAAACCAGTCTATAACTCTCATTTTATATATATATAACTAGAAAAAAAAACAAGTGATTCCTAAACAAGAGAACTTTACAATCAGAAGGAATTTATATTTTCAACAAAGATTATGCATTAAAAAGAAAGAAACATTTTTGATTAACAAGAAACCAATTCACAGGAAATGTCAAACATCATCTCAGGACAACGAAATTGTTAAAAGACTTCAGAAAGGATAATTCTATAGACATTTCTACTTCTGATAAAGAGAATCATCTTGTAGGTTAAATGTCACCGGGATATCAACAAAAACTTAAAGATATTTTGCAAAAAAACACTATGAATACTTTAAAAAAATAATGACCTTCACTGAATTCTTACATAAGTCAATAAAAATAAAACAATTAAACCAATTACTAAATGAAAATAGAAATTAACTTTAATATCTATGAAAAGGTATTAAATTGATATTGCAATCCTAAATTCTTATGATTTATCAACTCAATAATTAGAACTGAACAAGATCCTTAAATAGTATTGTACTGAAATTTCTTTTACTGTTACAAAGAGTGAGAGATCAAAAACTCTAAAAGATCTAATTAACAAAATTCAGCATCTATTTCAGAATAATAAGAAATTGTATTTATTTCCACTTCATGTAATTAGAATGTATTCCAGCAGACAAATTCCAGAAAACCTCCATTTATTAGAAAAATGGAAATATTCAGAAACAGATGTGAATTCGACAAAAAGATGTTTGTGGAAATAATTAATTAATTTGGTTTGAGTGAATATTACGTTCGACGCAATGGACTCCCTTACAAACAAGAAAGACGATTTCCCATGGGTTCCCCAGTAACGGAATCTCTAAGTAATATTCTTATTAATAATTTGGAAAATAAATTTACACGAAAATCTAATTCTAACTATAAGTATTATCGATATGCAAAAGATATTCTAGTAGCTTGGTAGTTTACTAAACACCAATTTCATCTTTTCTAAAACAATATCAACGATTTTCATAAAATATAAAATTTACAATAGAAGAATAAAAAATTGAAGAACTAGCTTTTCTTGATGTGATGCTTTATAAAGTGTATAACTAATATTTTAAGTGAAGCATTGCAAGAAACTTTTTTTCTTTGTTATGTACATAGAATTACCCTATGTTCTATATAGGGGAAACAGTTCGCACTATTAGAGAACGCCTTAAAGAACATAGCCAATACTTAATACATAGTGAAACTGAGAAATCAGAAGAGGTAATTATAAACTATCAGTTGATAACAATTAACCAATAACTCCTCATAACATTGAAATTCTTATTAGTTACAACAATATCTATAAAAAAAAGAGATTTAAGATTACTCTACTGGAATTGATGACATCTCCATAACAGAAATCAAAAATTTCAAAGAATTATACATCTCATAAGTATAAATATCTTTATATCTCTTATTTTTTTCGAACATCTTTATATTTCCAAATTATGGAAAGCAGGCTTTATTATTCCCATTTATAAGGATGGAGCATATGATAACTTTGAGAATTATAGGTCTATTTCGTTGCTTTCTAAAATTTCAAAAGTAATAGAAAATTACTTAACAAATTCTATTTATAATTTTGTTATCAATATGAACTTCTTAAATACAAATCAATATGCTTATCAAAAAAATAATAGTACTACTAAATTATTAAAAGATTTTAATTAGCAGCATTATTAAAAACCTTCATGATGGGAATTTTATTTATGTAGCTTTTATTGACTTTTTTCGAAGGCTTTCGATAGTCAACCTCAGTATACTTTTAAATAAACTAAAATGTTATGGTATAAGAGAACAAACATATAAACTTTTAAGAAATTACTTAACCAATAGGAAATTTAGAATCAAAATTAACAAAAATATTAGTAAATTATATAATATTAAAAGCGGTGTTCCTCAAGGCTCAAACCTGGGGCCACTGTTGTTTATTTTACATCTCAATTCAATTACTGATAATATTAAGGATTCTTCTATTTTTATATACGCAGATGACGTTTTAATTGTACGTTGTAATGCTAATCAAATGACTGCCTATTATCATCTTTAAGAAGATCTGATTAACATTTCAACTTGGGCTCATACGAACAAAATGATTATCAGCCAAATTAAAACAAAAATTATGCTTATAAAAAATAAAACAAAAATATTATCAAAAATATATATTTTGTGCTATATGATTTCCAATGTCCCAGTTTTAATAGACAAATTGATAACAAAACTAATTGTAAGTGTAGGATTTTAGAGTACGTAGAAAGTCAAAAATACTTAGTTATTTACATTGATAATAATTATAATTGGGAAACTCAATTTTGCTATATTATAAATAAACTATCCTCTTTAACAAACCGGGTATTCAGAAAGTATTGGAAAGTACTGGTGGTTTCCACCGCCCCACATCTTTTAAACTACTGCCCAAAAAAATCTGAAACTTTTTATATAAAATCGTGAAACATATAAGAGTTAAATTTTCTTATTGTTATATATTCATTATTATTACAATTCATTTTATTGCGTTCAAAAACCCCAATATATCGAAATTATTATCCAAAAAAATTATTCGACTGTCTCCCAAAAAAGTCATTTGTCAGAATGCATTTTCAAAAAAATACAGTTTTGTTTTAATTAAACAAAGGAATTAATGACAAAAGTGTTTAGATTAAATTTTCCTGATTAGGTTTCTGTATTATTTGAATATTGGATCCAGACTTTTAGAGTTTAAACAACATCATAACAGTTATTTAAATGTACGATATATTGGGGCGTTTGAACGCAATAAAATGAATTGTAATAATAATGAATATATAACAATAAGAAAATTTAACTCTTATATGTTTCACGATTTTATATAAAAAGTTTCAGATTTTTTTGGGCAGTAGTTTAAAAGATGTGGGGCGGTGGAATTTCAACAATAAAATGAATTTCAACAATAAGAATAAATAATAACATGAAAATATAACTCTTATATGTTTGACGATTTTAGATAAAAAAAGTTTCAGGTTTTTATAAGTAGTAGTTTAAAAGATATGGAGCGGTGAAAATTACTAGTACTTTTCAGTACTTTATGAATCACCCTGTATAAATTTTATCATATAAAATATACTTTTCCTTTTAAATACAAACTGTTGATTTTTAAATCTTTGGTTGATCCCATTTTGGATTACGGATTAAATAGCCGGATCTTTTTAACTAAAAACCAAATTAATAATATTAATAACTTAATTTTCAAAATACTTGAAAACTTTTATAATAATTTTTAAGATAAATCTTCTGAAGAAAAATTAAGAAATACTCACAAAACTTTGACAATTGAAGAAAAATATATATAAAAAAATGATTCTAAAAAGTATTTCTTATTACAGAAATAAAAAAACAATACAGCAATACTGGATCTAGAAATAACTGATTAAGAATTTTTAATATTCCCAAATCAAATAATAATTTTGGTTTAAGAAATGAAAATTACGTGAATTTTAAATTACACGACTCCCGATTATCCGAGTTAATGTGGACCAAGACTAACTCGGATAATTGAAAAACTCGGTTAAAGCGAAAATTGTAAATAAAATAAATCGTGTAGGTTTAAATATATATTTCAACAAATACAAAAGTTATATAGATACACTACATGCAATTCATATTGTTACGATAATTAAAGAGTTCTTTTACTTAAAAAAAGTCCTTAATTGTTTTTTTGTTTTACGTTACTTTGGCGTTTTTCTGCAGCAATGTTTCGCCATTTTTTTAAGGATAACAGGATTGCTGCTATCGCTTCTTCTTGTTGTTCTGCATATTCAATAGCACTTTCGATAGCTTTTAGTCCATCTGTATGGGAGATTTTCATATGTCGATTTTCATCGTCACTGTCTTCATCATCATCGCTAGATTCATTTTCCTTATTGACGATCATTTCATCTGTAATGTCTTGTTGTTCGTCAGCGTTTATCCAGTCACGTATATCCTATTCGTTGATTGGTGAGATCAAGTTCGGAATTCTCTTCGGTAGTTTTAAAAATAGAAAATGTAGAACCAAAAAAAAAAAAAAAACCTAGAAATATTTGATAGCTCGGTTAAAGCGGATACTCAGATGATAGGGGTTTTACTCTATTTAGTCAATTACATTGGAATAACTGTAATGGTAATAGTATAAATAAAATTAAAAAAACATTTGACATAATTTATAAAAAAAAAAAATAAGAAAATTTTTTAATTACAAATCTACAATTTATTTCTTTAAAATTTAATTTTTTCATCACTGTTTATTATAATAATATATTAACTACTCACATATCAATTATTCCAGCACCTATAACACAGGAGTTACATTACACAGGAGGTCCCGACGTCCTCCCGCTTTAACTCAAGGCTAAGAAACCCGGTACCCGTTCAACAGAGGGCTGGATAGACCCTATCACCCGTTTGGCCGAGGATCGAACCCGCCACCCCCAACCCGTAGCCAAGCGTCCTTGCTCTCGGCTACCGAGCCCACAGTCAAGAGATACTGTAATCGGAATAAAAATAAAGAAATTTTTATTGTTTTTAAGACTTACAAAAATAAAGAAACCTTTCAAGGAAAATAGGCTTCAAGTTCTTTCGAACTTATTAACCTGTAGAAGTACTGAAGGACCCAATCTCATTTAAGTAGGTTATAATTTTACCTTCATTATGAACTATTCCACTTTATGAGCAGGGGATTGGAACCTTACCCTGTCCAGCTTAAGAGATGCAAATTTTGAAGGACAGTTAATTAATAGTTACTTTACAGAAATAATAGTGATTAAAAGCGACATCTCATTAGATGGATTGTTCTAGAATTGCGAAATATTCAATCTTCCATCTTATGGGATTGACAATTTTTAATTAATATGTATTCAAGTCTTTTCAATTGTATTATTTCCTGCCGTTGGTGTATGACCTCTTTATACCTTTCAATGAAGAAATATCGCTGCAGTAGCATTTATTGTTAAATTCGTTTCAAGATAATATAAAGGAAATATTGTGATCAATTATTTTATTTAAAATAATGACATTCACATTATAATGATTTTCGTTTCCATTTCAGTACTGTTATTTAAACATGTAGTGATTGATATCTTTTTGTATTCTGCTTTCGTTCTGCAGAAGAATCGATTACAAGACATCACTTATCCTTCCGTCTTCTAACTTTTTTTTTTCTAAAATGTCCTGTTCTGTGATTCGCGGAAAAGAAACTCAAAATCCCATTATGTAATTGCTGAGCATTCGAAGTTTCATGGTTCCACTTGACATTTTTGGTGTCCAAAACCTCCCATTTACGAGATATTTGAAGTTTTTTTGGAATGTTTTTCCTGTGTCGACTGACAAAGTTCAGTGGTGACTTTGTGTATAGGCTACTCGGCTACGAAGTGCAAAATCACAAGTTCAAGTCTACTGCCCGATTTTTTTTTAACTATCTTTTCTATTATGTTAATGCAGTTTCTTTTACTTTAAAAAAGAAAAAAAAAA
>JAFIDM010057301.1:0-13302 GCA_023159025.1 Thereuonema tuberculata | reverse complement strand
GCAGAGCAATCCATGTTCACTGGACCAGCCATCAATCAGTAGCTGCAATAATTGCGTCTTTTAAAATTTCCTACATTCTGGCAAAACACAAGAAACCTTTCGAAGATGAAACGGTAGTGAAAGAAGCATTTATTGAAGCAGCAGATGTACTGTTTAATGACTTCAAAAATAAAACAGAGATTATATCTGCTATCAAGGAGGTCCAGTTATCTCGTCCAACTATTACTAGACGTGTCGAGATCATGAGCAGTGATTTAGAGACCAAACTGTAAAGTGATATCATGGAATGTAATCAATGGAATCAACATACAGTCGGACCTCTATTTAACGAATCTCTATTTTGCGAACTTTTCTTTGGAACCAAGAATATTTTTTAATTTTTTCGTAAAATAACCTCCCAATAGCGAAGTGCATTTTCTATTTAAAGAACTTTTGCGTGGTATCTATTTTTTTTTTCTCCTTGAAATGTTTTTATTATCAAATTCCCTTAGAGGAAATGAAAGAAATGTGGATACAGCTGAGGGAAAAAGAAGAAATTAACGATGATGTGCTGATTGATGATTATCTTTCACTTGATTTTGAAGTTGAGACCTCGGGAACAATAACTGAATCGGATATTTTGGACAGTGTGAAAAATAAAAACAATACAACTATGAATTGCGATGATAAAGATGACGACAATGGAAATGATCATGATGCAGAAATAAAAAAAAACCTTTGTATGATCATTTGAAACAATCCGAATGCGGATTACAATTTAAAGAAAATACTGAAGGGGTTTTTGGTGCATTGTAAAGATGCAAGATGTACTGTGAGCGAAACAGTAGAGGGGCAAGCTGCACAAAATGACCTTCCGTGAGATTTTTTGTGAAGGGATTGTGCGAGCATGTGGAATGGATTTAGTGTATGCTATATAATGGTGTAGTACCGGGTGTTTACCTCCAGATTGCGCTGTTTGTTTTTTACGACGTCATCAATCCAAGATGGCCGCCTTAATCATTAAACTAAGAATAACTCCTTCCAGAGTGCTCGTCCGCAAAATTTTTTGTTGTGCATGAGCCGAAGAACAAACGTAGTCCTTACCAAGTTTTTTATATCTGCTACCGTTTGTGGGTTATACGCCAGTTTTTATCCATGACACATTTATTGATATACGTTTATGTCGTATACTATGTATTGCCCTGTTTATTTGCAAGAAATATAGTAAATAGTTTACGACATTTATTGCACATATATTTACATTAAATATATTGCAATATATTCTAATTTTAGAAACTTCTATTGAGTATGATAATGTCCTCAGAATGGAAACTCAGATTGAGAGCGAAGTTATTAAATGTATGAAGCAAAAGGAGGTATATATTTTTCACGAGATCTGGTCGTAGGAAGATCTATTAGCTGTGCCGCTGATAATATTGACTTCCAGGAAGGCAATGTTCTTATGCTAAGAACACTCTCTATGGCATAGCAGAGCTTGCGCTAAGGGGTGGCGAACGGGGCAACCGCCCCAGGCCCCGCGCTTGTGAAATGACGACAAGTCGGAATGATCATATCAATGAAAGAAATGAAAATCCTGATGAATGTGATAATGCAATGCTATCTACTGGTGTTTTTGTACCTACGTGGTTTGCATATCAATCATTGATGAACAAGCCAATGAAGACAATGAGGGTTTGTGTGCTTCCTCTGAAAGACAGTAGTCCAATAACTGGTTCCACACAAGTAACGTTCATGGAAAGTGACAAACGCCATTGTAGGTTCAGATTGCAAAACTGTTATCACTTTTGACCTTGGTCTTTATAAACCAGTTTGTCATTTAGCAATGACAAAACCATCTTTTTCAAAAATTGGGTTTTGCGACGAGGGGAATTACACAGAGTAATGGCAATGCTAAGAGCAATAGATACATTTATAGAATGCGCCTTAAGTGATTTATATGGTGATGCTGTAATGTCACGGATCCTTGCAGGAAAGCATGTGAGACGATGAATTGAAGCACTTACAACACTTGTGCTTGCTTTATGTGAATGGTAGGGGAGAAGGTGGTAATATGGAACAGGGTTGTAATATGAAACAGCAATTTTTGTGCAAGTAGCGGCTGCTATCATTCGGAAACCGTTCTAATTTCTATCGCTGGTTTTCCTTTTAGCCACCTAGAGGTAGGTAACTTCAGTATTTCGTTGTGTATGGTTATGAGAAGAAGTAGTGTGTTTTCGTAAGCCTGAAAGTTTTTACAGGGTAAGATTCAACACAATTTCTGGTACTGTTATTAATACGAATGAGGTTTTGCTTATTGTGTATATCATTATTAATCAATTGAACTACAAAATGATGTATTCAGTGCTTAAGAATTAATATTTTATTACTGAGAATGGATCAGTCAATTTCCATATGGCGACTGGTGGTAATATGAAACAGGTGTTCCATAATACAACCTCACGATGCCAAGAAGCAAATTAGGACCTGAAAAGAAGGGACTAAGGCAGAAATGGCATTAAGAAGATATGATAAATGCAAGGAAACACCAAATCAGCAGATTTTTGCTCATGAAAGACTTGCAATTTTTAATTGAGCGTTTTCTTTCAATTATAAAGTGTTCAGCATTAATTTTTACTTTTTCTCTGTAGTTTCTATATTTCCTATTGGTGTGAAGCAAAACTTTTTTTGAAAGCATGAAATAAAATCCACTACTGGCTTGCTAGGCCTATCGTAGCTTCACCAGGACCCCGTCAGCCGTCACTTTTCGGGGTTCCCATAGGGCCTTCACAGCTACCGTAACGGTCTCGGGGCCCACGAAGTCCCCACTGTACTTCACCCCTACAGGCAGTCCCCTACTAGAAGAGATAGGGTGAGGAACGAAAGGATTAGGGAGATAGTGAAAGAGGAGCCCCTGCAGGAAAGGATTGAGGCATCTAGATTGAGGTGGTATGGGCACTTAAAGAGAATGGAGGAGAAGAGGATTCCCAGGAGGATGCATGAGATGAGAATACAGAAGAAAAGACCAAGGGGAAGACCAAGAGATAAATGGATTAGAGGAGTGGAGGAATGTGTCCGAAAGAGGGGGGAGGACTGGAACAGGGTGACAGCGGAAAGATGGTGGGAGATAAGAACTAGGTGGAGAGGCTTATGTTCCCAACAGACCCAGCCTGAGGTTGGAAGCTGTAATGGATGAGAGAGTGAAGCAAAACAATGCATTAAAGTATCAACAACAAATGATTTTTTTACTAAAATAGCAATAATAAAGAATTATTATTGCATTTTAACGTCTGTTTCATATTACAACCCCAGTTCAACAATTCATTTTTTTGTAGAATGTTCTAAATAATTGTACCTATTCAAGAGTTTTAAATATTTATTTAAAAATGTGTGATATTTATCTCACACGATATTTATACTAATGCTACTGACGATTTTCATACATTAGAGCCACTTTCAATTCAAGATTTTGTCAAAAATAAAAAAGTGGTCCATATTACCACCACCTCCCCTATACTGACTTGTTTTTTTTACCCACCATGAAGGTATAAGAGATGAATTAGACAGGGAGAACAAAAAGTTGATTGCTACCCTGCAGATAGGCAACGTAACAGGTATTAATTCAGTTCACAAAAAGACTGTTTTTGCTGTAAAGAACTTGAAAACCCTGCCGAAAATGGAGGAGTTTGATAATGCTGAAGAAGAGCACAAACCCACCTTTAAAAGTTGCTCGCCAATACATGGACATTGTTGGGACTATGTTGCGTTTCATACGATCTTTCAGAACTGGTAATTGGGAGCTACATCTAGCTTCAATGAAAGATTTTGTCAAATATTATTTTCTCTTAATTTAAGAAACTAAGCAAGTACGTTCGCTTGGTATTTAGGTAATATAAAGCAGATAGAAAAGACAACTCCCCATCTCTGGAAAGAGTTTATGACAGGGAACTGGGTAGTAAAGAAGAGTACGGTATATTTTGTGTTTTGGGTGCAAACGAGGCTCTAGAATACCTAAATAGAGAATTGAAGGTAGCAGGAGGTGTTGTAAATATTATATAAAAGAAAAGTGCACTGGCAAGGTGTTTTTGAATCGCTGTTCAAATGGCCCAAAGGAAACTTTAGCATTACTAGGTCTGCATGCATTGTCCAGAAGTTACACAACAGATACATTGACAAAGAAAGCAAAAAACCTCTTTTTGGAAAGTCTTTAGTAAAGCAGATGACAACATTCTTGAAACTGTTAGCAAAGTTGAAGCTTGGAAAACTTTGTTGACATTGATAGATTTTTAATAGAGAAGTTCATACGTCAAGAGTTACAATAGAGTTCGCTATGAAATCATAGAATAGTGTCGTGCTGACCAGCCCTACCCAAATCTGCGTTCACCATTACACTTACACTTTGGTTGGGAGTTGAAAAAGAAAGGCGACCATTATGCTCCTGTTATGTGTATGCTACATGCGCTCCAGAAACATTTCTTCAGCTTATTAGGTGCTCTTGTGTTAAAAGAAAGTGTGCTCCACTACGTAAATGTCATTCCCACAATCTAAAGTGCACTGAACTATATGTGTGTGTGGAGGAGACGAAGAAATGTGTGACAAACCATGAAAATACATGGGAGGACTAAGATGGGGATGGTAACTTGTTTTCAAGAGAATAATGTAATCTCATTAAATAATGTTTTTTTTATTTAATTACATAATCCAATTTAAGAACTTATACTACTACTAGGCCCTACTGTATATTCATTACTTGTTCTCCATCATTGTACATGTATTAGTAACATGCATTTCATACCATTATATACAACTGTACTAGTGATTCCATATGATTGTATTATTAAAGTTATTGTGAGTAAAAACAGCACAATCATTATATTTGTATTTTTTAATAAATAATTGTTGGTAACATGTTCTCAGCCGATGATTAGAACATATTTAATGAAACATAACTCACAAACGGTAGCAGATATGAAAAAATTGATAAGGACTAAATTTGTTCTTCGGCTCATGCACAATAAAAAATGTTTCATGTAAATTTTGCGTACGAGCACTCTGGAAGGAGTTATTCTTAATGTAATGATTAAGGCCGGAGGGGGGGGGGGTCTGACTGCTCGACGATATATTGAGGACATTTCTCCTGGATCATGTTGTGCTTTACGCAGGATATATCGGGGAAGACTTCATGTTGATGCATGACAATGCCATGTGTGATTCAGCACGTACCACTCGGCAATTCATGGAAGAGGCTGGTCTCGAGACGATGGAGTGGCCAGCCCTCAGAAATATGGCACAACTAATATCAACGAGCTCAAGATTGCGCTGGAGGAGGAGTGGAATGGGATCCCCCAAGACTTTGTCAAAACCTTAATAGGGTCTTTGAGGAATCGCATGCAAGCCTTCATACATGCAAGGGGAGACAATTCCAAGTATTGATTAATAAAAGTTTCCTTGTTTTGCTTGATTTTTTTGTTGTAATTTAATTTTAAGTATCTACAATATTTTTTCCTAAGCATGCATTTTGCTTCCGTTTTCATACAAAATGCATTATAAAAGAAAATATTGTACAGATTTTAATGATAGTGGTAAAATAAAAACATTAGACTTTCAAAAAAAAATGTTTTTTGAAAATCGGTTAAGCCATTTAAAAACCATACGCCTTTTGTACGCTCTGAAGGAGTGAGTCGATTTAGTTGCACGGGAGTGTATATATCTACCGTAGATCTGTAAAAATCTTATAAGAATTATAAGAGCAAATTGTTTTTAGTAGCTAAACATATTATAGGGCAAATAGTTTTAGAGTTACTATGATCACGGAGGGAGAGACGGACAACAAAACAAACATTAACCAAATCTATTGATGTAATATCCTGCGTAGCTCCGGTAGACAAGTGGTACTGCGCTTAACTGCGGGCTAGAGGAGCCGGGTTCAATCCCCTGCGCAGTCGGGATTTTTTTTTCTTCGCTGAATTCTCCGAAGCTCTACCCAGACGGATTCTAGAGTCTACCCAGTCCTCTGAAGTTGGGGTTCCCGATTTCTTTTCTGAGGGTTAAAGGTAGACGGGCGTTGGGCTGACCACCTGACCTCAACTTAGTGAGGAAACGACTATACCCTTACCTCACGGGACTCCCAGGGTCACACAGGCCTCTAATGAGAGAATTACTTCATAAAATCCTGTGGTGAAATATAAAAAGAGACATCAATTTCTGTGCAAAGCTAAATCTCTATGTTTAAATAACTTTCCTAAAGTAGAAAATAATAATAATTGATCATAATTGAATGTGATTAATTCAAAATTTTGAAACGACTTCGGTTGGCAGGCATTAAAGGAAGACGTTGAGAATATGGTAATTCTCATATGTTAACATTGTTGAGTTCGATTAACATTTCTAATTTGATACAAGGAAAATGATTTAGAATAAAAACTATACATCCAAGAAACCTGAAATTTTAAAGATAGCTGTATGACAGCGTTTCTCAACCTGTGGGGCGCGATAAAACTAAAGGGGGGGGGGGCGAGCAAAATCGAAAATTTGTCAAAGGGAAGGGTTTGGGGGTTTTTTTTTTTTTTGGTTGACAGATAGGTTTGAAGGTTTTTTTTTTCGGGGGGCGCGATGAGAGTTGTGATTGAAAATTGGGTCGCAAGTACTAAAAGGTTGAGAAACACTGCTGTAGGAGTTTTACAAGGAAGATTCCTATTAATTTTGGTAAAAATCGCTACAGGAAGTTAGAAAGTACAGGTCAAAATCCGTCAACATAAATGAATGAATAGTTGCTTTTAAAAAAAAAAAAAAAGTTGCTTTGCTACCATTTGGGTTTTTGAAGTTGGAATGCTAATCTTATCCTACTTTACCTTTTTCCAATTTCGATGCTTCACGTAATAAAAAAAAAGTCCTATGAAATATTAGATTGTAACAATAAAATTATAAATATAGTTGACGTGCCAACTTTTCAATACCTGCATCGTAAGAACACATCAAGCGTTAAGGAAAAATAAAATAAAATAAACAGTTTTTTATTAATACGAATCGCTCTTTCACTGTGTTGACAAGAGTTTTGTCTCCAGCGCCTTACCTATTGGTCCAGTAGGTAACAAAATCATTAGGGATCTTCTTGCAACATCTTATTTCTAAATTTTCAAGTTATCGCGATCACGGTACGGAAGGAAGATGTAATGTAATATATGTAAAAGATGGGTGGTAAATATACCTAGCACTGCGACCTAAGGTCTATTGTACTTTCCCCAACATTAATCCCCAAAAATACGAGTAGCTACGACAAACACCAGTAGTTTATTTATAGGGACCGTAAACAAATGCTTTGGTTCTAAGAAAAAAAGATCCTAGGATTTTTCACAGTTTGTAGAAATATTCACAGTTACATAAGATGTGTGAAGAAGTCTCATCTTCTGAATGACAACTACTACAGACTGAGCTGTATTTTAAGTTTAAAAGCCATAAATGCTTGTTAAGACGATAATGTCCAATAAGTAGACCAACAACAAAACCAAGTTTCTTTTTCTGTAACATTAAAAGTTTGGAGGAACGTTTGTTGTTTGGTCCTTGAATTAGCATCTTGGCTTGCCTCTGTCCCTCAAGCCTATGCCAAAGCTCTCATTTTCTTATGAAAGATCTTCCTAATCATGTTATTGGATAAATCAATAACAGGTTTCGGACCCATAAAGGTCATCTCCGAGCCTTTCTTAACGAAGGAATTGGCTGTCTCATTGCCCTCATGACCACTGTGTCCTGGCATCCAAAAAGACGAACTTATTGAATTGTGCCAGTAAAGACAGAGTTTTGGGACAATCAAAAACGATCTTAGAAGTAATGCGGCACTGATTCAGAGCATTCAGTGCTGCTTGGCTATCAGAAAATTATAAATATTCTTATTCCTGATGTTTCTTTCCAAACAGATGTCGGTACAAGCAAGGTTAATTCCATGATTATGAGGGGCTGCATCAACAGCCTCTATAGAGATTCTATCGAAGGCTCCCTCGATATCCATGAAAACATTAAAGCATATTCCTTACGCTCAAGGGTTTTCTCCAAAAGTATCACAAGACGATGAAGGGCCGTTTCAATCGATTTACCTTGCTGGTAGGCAAATTATTGACTGGCTAGAGGATGAGATATAAGAACGTATCTACCAATCAATTTCTCTAGAATTTTAAGCATAAAACAGGTAAGGCGCGACAGATCGATAAGACTTGGCTTGCGTATAGCTTGGTTTGCCAGGTTTTGGAAAAAAGATAATTCTGGTTTGTCTCCACTGTAATGGGAGATACCCTGCAACATAGAAGCAAATGTACCTATGATCTGAAAGAGAAAGTTTATTAGATACATGCCAATTATTAATAGAACAAAGTAAATTAACAAAACAGAGTGTAAGATCAATAACTTCACTCCTATTACTGACAATGAAGGTAGGTTCAAAACATTTAATTTTGTACTTACCAAATATTCCATGAGATTTTCTCCTCTTTGGTTGCAGTCAGTGCTTCCCCAGGCGACATCGTGAGCATTGGCGTCACGTCCAGTGATGAGTTGCGTTCTATTGCTTTCGCAGTGATTTATAAGATTCTTTAACTTCAAAGGAGGAAAGTTATCACTCTCCTCATAAGGGAAATACGTCGAGAACACAACTACAATTTTTCTATCCTCTAGAAACCTTTAGTTGTGTCCTTTGAGAGAAATTCTGTAAGGGGTATGGCGTTTTGGCCTCTCCTAACCAAAATACAGGTTTTCATAGTATCAATAGGTGCTATCATAAATAGATAACCATCTTGATCTTGGTAATCCTAAAATGTTACCCTTATAAATCCAAGGTTCTTGGATAACGGCTAAATCAATACTATCCCCAGCTAGTCTGTGGCTCAAGGCCGCAGAGGCAGACCGGCTGCGATGTAGGTTGATCTGAATACAGTTCAACATGTCTGTGGAGACATTAGGGAATCAGAGGCTGAGAATGGAAATCCTCACCCGGATTCCAACACCCGATCAGAGAGTTCCCCACCTTCGACCATCTCAACCATTTCCACGCTTTCGGACAGAGCCGTTCCCTTGTCCGATTCCCCTGTCGAAACATCCATAGTGGGGTCTGCCTGATCATCATCTCTTGAAGATGGGAAAGTGCCTGCTCGCTCCTTGGAGGTAGAGGGCGCAGGTGCCGAGTTTCACATGAAAGTAGACCCTCCAACTTCCGGTCAGGGAGTGGTCCAAGAGATCTGATTTTTTGGACGTGGTCACCTACGTTTTGATGGTGAACACAAAGGTGAAGGTTTCAATTCCTATGTCTTACAGGCAAGCTAAAACCTACGGGCCGCTAACATTGATTTTATGCTGTCTCGATGCCACACTCTGTAGGGACCAAACGGTTAGAGATATTCGAATGAAACCTTCACCATTATGTTCAGCATCAAAAAGTAGGTGACCACGTACAAAAAATCAGATCTCTTGGACCACTCCCTGACCGCTACAGAGTGTGACATCCAGACAGGATAAAAGCAAGAGCGGTCCCCTAGCGGATTTACAGGCAAGCTGTAACCTAGGGGCCGCTAATAAACAATTGTTTATTAATACGAATTACTCATTCACTGTGTTGACTAGAGTTTTGTCTCTAGCGCCTTACCTATTGGTCCAGCATGTAAAAAATTCATTACGGATCTTCTTGTAACATCTTTTCTCTAATTTTTCAAGTTATCACGATCACAGAACGGAAGGAAGAACAAATGTAGTTTGAGATAAAATTGCATTTTAAAAAGTAGAGGCTCATCATTCGGGCATGGCACATCTGTTTTAAGCAAGAAGCACTCACCAGTCAAAATTCTTTCATTAATGTGTTTGTGAAAATAAGCTTTTTAAATTTTTGGTTTTCAAATTCCACATTATGCTTTTGTATTAATAGCACTTACATTTTTTGCCAGAACTTCAGATGAAGAGATGCTGCTTTAGAACCTTTAACAAAGGAATAACCAAACAAGGATATATCAAAGTAAGGTTAAAAGCAAAGTAAATGATTTTAATTGATTTTTCATTGATTTAAGATTTCCGTTTGGTCACAATTAAAGCAATTGAGCTAAATTATATTTTATTCTAGTTCATTTTAAATATATCAAACGTATTATCCAGGGTGTATCAAAACTCTTGGTATAAATTTTACTGGAAGATAGGGAGCACCAAGATAGGGAGCATCTTTTTTGTCTATGAATGTATTTCCGCTGACGACAACCTTAGGTGCAGGAGAGCGCTATTTAGCAACGCTGCAATCGGCTAGACAGGAGATATGGAAAACCAAAGATAATCTTAAGTGAATAGAAACATGTGTGAACATGTTTATTAAAAGTAGGTGCTCAACACTCCGGCCAGCAACAGCAATGCCTGTTTGGGAAGCTGTGTCGGTTTAACTCCATTGTTTCCATTGGCATAGATGCATGTCAGTGATTTCAGTTCCACGTAAAATATCCTATTTACGAATGCTAAACAGTCCGTTCTGCGTTCCCACTTCTCCTCTCTAGCCGATTGCAACACCGCTAAATAGCGCCCTCTAGCACAGAAGATTCATGTGAGTAGACATACGTTCATATACGAGAAAAGTTTATCTTCATGGTCTCTATCTTCCATTAAAATTTGTACAGAGAGTTTTGATCTGTACATTGCAACCAATTTTATTTAAAAAAAGAGACGTGCTTTTCCATATTTCTCTTTAAAATTATTTATTTATTAAAATTAGTTCTGCAACTCATTTCTAAATTCATCTTTTCTGTTGAAATTAATTTCAATTAGGTTTCACACCTTTTCATAATAACATTCCTTTCAATTACTTTTCTCCCAGATTCCATTCTCTTAACCTCTATATCTATAAAACAATTTGTTTCCCCGCTTGTTTGTGTGTTTATTCGCTATATATTCGGAGCCGGCTTGAAGTATCAAATATTGACAGGGTCATTAATGAAAACCTGCGAAAGACTTAGTCAAGTTTGGTCGCAACTGAATTATAGTTACTGGACCTATGCTGAAAAATCAATTCATTAGCATTAATGAAACGTTAGAAACGAAAATAAAGAAAATGTAAACTACTTATTTTTCGGTTTCGACAACCAGTGGCGCTATTATTAAATGTATTACATAAACGGATGGTTTGTTCATTTCTCATGTCTTTGTTCGTTATGCTACGGACGACGCAACGTCTTTGCTGGGAAGATACTATTATAAAACTCAGATCGTGAAGCCTATAATTCTGAGAGTGTGTTTGAACCAATTAGAATGAAAACTAAAAGGTTATGTACATCGCCTTCGTTGACAATAATATCTAGCGTCAACGACCCACTGGCATTGAATTTATTTTCGTACTTGATGTAGGCAAACGAATAAATTTAATAATGATATTCCAAAAATCATTTGAATCAGTTGACCGTCAGGAACTTAACATTGCATTCGACACAAGAATTATGTCTCTTCTCTTTCTTGCAGTGTCACTAGAAGCTCGAAAGCCAAGACACAGAATTAAGATAATCAATAATTACCAACGCTTTAGTAAATGTAAACTTATTTTTTACTTATTTACTTTTTGAAGAAACGTTGGATCGATTTCTATTTTTAAAACAAAATATGGACGACTCTGCTAATAACATAGAGACATTATTTAATAGCAGCAAACCTAAAATTCTGATGAGGTTAGGGGATGACAAGAGAATCACTACAAGAGAAAAAAAACATGAAGAATACTTTGAAAATAAAGATTAAGAAAATTTCTTTTTTTATAAATACTCTTTGGATATACATAAAGAATACTCAGACACATTCAGCGATTTTCGAATCAAATGACCAGAGGAAAAATTGTAAAATTCTATACTTATTTATAGAAATTGTTCTATATCTGATTTAGTTTTCAGAGAAATGGAAAATGCATTACTAGGAAGAGCAGAAAACTAAAAGCACATCTATTGATAATACTTTCAATCAATATTTTCCTTTCCTTTTTGTTTTATTATTAATTTACAGTTCTAGGAAAAACTAAGATGAGAAACTTTATATATCGACAACATTAGAACATTTACAAAAGTAAATACAGTAATACCTTGAGATACGAGCATAATCCGTTCCCGGACCGAGCTCGTAACTCGAGGTGCTCGTATTTCAAATTATTTTTTCCCGTAAGAAATAACAGAAAAAAAAATAAATCCGTTTCGGCCCTCTAAAAAACTCCCTTTAACTTTTCTTCACTTTTTTCTCCTGACTTCTTCTCACTACCATCCTTGCCACTCACTCCCTTAGGACTCATCACTATTATGAAGAATAATGCACAAAATAGAAAGAAAATCACGTAGATAACGTAAACACAATATGAAAGACTCGCGGGAGATGCATACGGAAATCGACGAACACGTGAAGTGAACGAGTGAGGCGGCGTGGGCTACTCCGAGTGCTCGACCACCTAGCGTCGGCGTCTGTAAGCTTGCTCGTATCTCAAATCTTTACTCGTACCTCAAAGCAAAAATTTGCTCGAAGGTTCGCTCGTATCTCGGAATACTCGTATGTTGCGATGCTCGTATCTCAAGGTATTACTGTATAATGTAACGTTGTTAATAACATAACTAATTATGACTTTAGATGAAATTGATTCCCGACCGCACAATTGCTGTTTATGTGTATTTTTTTTTTTTAATTTTGCTTTTTGAATTCTTGGAGAATCCAGAGTTTTCTGTTTTTTAGTGGACCCTCGATTTTGAATCTCAATTTTCCGAATGAATATTTAACGAAGTATTTAAGGTATGGTTAACATAATTAAATATGATTACTTATAAGCATTTAATTTAAGTAGTAAAAAAAAACATATGAATAAATAAAGTAGAATAAATAATTAAAAATAAAAAACCTTTTCTCTTTACCTTGATGTAGATAAAACTGCGTTAATTGTGCCGCGATCATAAAATTGGACTCTATACTTTATTCTGAAACTCCCTGGCAATTTCGAATATCCAGAATTTTGCAAGAAAATCGAAATCCGTGAAATTGAGGTCCGCATAATCGAGAGGAAACAGTATGGATAATTAGGAGAACTTTCCAAGCAAAATAATTATTGTAATTACTATTATTTAATTGTTTAAATAGTAATTTTCATAAGTTATTATATGTTTGTTTTTCTTTTGTTTGTAGGTAGATTATAATTCAACTAAGATGTCATTATTGCCAGTTAACATATATTAACAAAATTTGGCATATAAAAGAGGTGATTTAAAATGAAGCGTCGTAACATAGCATTCATTCCTAGTCAGAAATGTACAGTATATCTACATGTTAGATATTATAAGGTCGTGTCTGTGGACT
>JAFIDM010057299.1:0-13303 GCA_023159025.1 Thereuonema tuberculata | reverse complement strand
AGAATAATAAACAGAAATATTACTCACTGTTCCTTGTGTGACTTTGAATTGAAGTTGCGACGTTCGTGAACTTCCCGTTGAATTTGGTGCTCCTGGCTTTATTTCTACAACTTGTAGAATGGATTCCTTTGAATGCGAGGGCTGCTCTAAATATTCCAACGTGCCTAATTCTTCGCCATGAAACTATCGGTAACGTCTTAATCCTTTCGGAGTTTTTCCTCGCTTCTTCCGAACCACATTGCGTCGAGTTGAAATTACCGCCTGACCGCTAATAGACAGCTAATTCTTCTCACTTCTGCGCAAGCGTTCTTCTTGTCTTCGTCACAGGCTCTCTTCGGGATTGCGTCATCGGGATTTTGCGTCTTCGGGATTGACGTCTTTGTTTCATTTCATTGAGGAGGCATCGTAGCATTCGGCTTCCCGTGTCACACTGTTTTGAAACGAGGCGGGTTCTCTCTTTTATAGGGGATTTTCCATTTCGTCACATATTTAAATTTAATTTTGTTTCTTCCATTATCTTAATATAAAATTTAATTTGCATGTGAAGCCTTTTAAAATTACTTATTAATTATTCTAAGAATAATGCCTTCAATACTTAACACTGACAATTTCTCTATCACTTGTAACTCCTTATTACAAGAAGTCCAATCCTTCAGATATTTAGATGTTAATCTTTTGCACGATCTATCATGGAATCTCCATGCACAACAAATCGCCCATAAAGTCTCCAAAAATTTAGGCATCATTAGAAAACTTTATTTTCTTCCTAGGCAAATACTTCTAAGTCTATATTGGTCGCTAATTCATACAAGCTTGTGCTGTGGTGTAATCATCTGGGGTACCACTGCCAAGAAAAAACGATACTTAAAGTTCAGAAGCATTTCCTAAGATTCCTAGATAAAAGGCCCCGCCTCTACTCTACCCAATCTCTCTGGACAAAATTTAAAATAATTCCTTTCGAACATATCTACAAGCTTCAGTTGGCTCTTTTCACCTACAAAACAATGTCCTTCAATTACTTTCAATATTAAACCCAATTCCCACTCTTATAAAACTAGCCTCAATCCTGTTCTTCTACTAACATGAACAAGATCCAACTATCAAAGAAGAGTAGTCAGTTATTCAGCTCTTCTAAATTGGAATAAAATTCCAAATGAAATTCGTGATTACACATCTCTGGCACAATTTAAAAGAAAACTTAAACAACACTTTTCTACTCAACTCAATTCTAATAAATCTTCATAGATATATAATTCCCCTCTTTACATGAACCCAGTAATTGATTGTAATCTCATCTCTTTCTTCTCATTTTCTCCTTTTTCATTTTCTCCTTCCTCTATCTAGGTAAACGCCATCAGTCTAATTTTTTTTTTTTATCAGTTTTGAAAATTATGTAATTTTCTTAGCATATAGTTTCCTCAAAATGTGATGAACTGAATTTTTTTTCGTCCTAATAATGTATATTGTAAAATATTTGTAAAAAAAAAAAAAAGAAAAGGAAACAAATACAGTTTCTTCATCTTTTTTTCCCCCCTTTTTTATTGTAATTGTAATGCTTGTAATGCTTTGTTTAAACATAATGCTTTTTTGTTTTAATTTCATATGTAATCTGCCTGGATGCCGACACCCTTTTGTCTTCTCGACGGGATCACCCTTAAGACAACTGGGATGTCAAAACTGTAATCAATGTATACTGTTGTAAATATTTTTTATTGGCAATAAAATTATTATTATTATTATTATTAAATAAAAATGTCCGTGACACAATCTTAGGTTCCCAATTTCCCATATTTCTTGCTATTTTATTGAAATTAAATAGTTTCTAATTATTATATAGGTCCTTTTTTTTGAGATTTCCTCACTCCGGGATGAGATATTATCTCGATATTTCGGCCCAGTGCCTCGGACCTTCTTCGGGACATGTATAAATATCAATTACATCAAGGTGAACGCAGAACTAACAACTGTGTGGTCCAAAGAAAGCTCTTGAAGAGAGTGGACAGCAGCGTCTGGCATGCATCATAACATCTGACCATGTATAAATTGCGGCAAATAATTGCGGAACTCACTACTGGATCCAGTATTAGCCTCAGCGTTCGATCACTGCAACGTTCCCTATATTCTATGGGTTCGGGAGCCGACCGCCCACCCGGCTGCCATTGCTGACCACACAAAGTGCTCTCCCCTCGCCTAGGCTCGGGATCACCGCCACTGGAAGCGTGTAGCCTGATCCAATTTGAATCGGGGTTCCATCTGTTTCTGGCAGATGGGCGACTCCTGATATACCTATAAGAGACAATATAATGCGGCCGTCATGTTATAGCTCTTCGTTCGCCGGACACTTGTGGAATGCACTTCAACGTGTCCACCACAACCACCGTAAGTCACGGAATTGTAGTACGCTCTGCAGGATGTGTGTATGCACTGTCTCCACAATACTACAGAGCGTTCGTCTATATTCTAAGTGCAAATAACCACCTTAACCGACTTTTTACGATTTTTTCCAGCTTTGTAATGTTTGCGCTAGATCTAAATAAGGATTGATTAAACTAAATCTAAAGCGAGTAAAGGCTCGTTTACTCATATGGAAATATACCTAGTACGGAAACAGTAAATACAAAGGTAAATTTGCAAGAAGAGCAATTTTGGACAAATCATAACAAAATTTCAAGACACTATTTATGAACTTATCACAGAAGATGAAGAACAGAAGAGATTAAATAAATATTTGAGAATGTTACGTTTCAAAATTATAGAAACGGCAGTTTACTGCAGCCTACCAGTGTCGCTAACTTTCAACTGCCTTAGAAATAAAGTATTCTACAACTACCCAAGATAGTTCCTTAGTTCTCCATAAATTATATTGAAGGAACAGTTTCAGCTCTTATTTGTTACTTTAATCTCTTCTAACACCAGCTTATCCAGCAGTTCCAATATTTGAGACTACAAAGGAAACCTGTACGATTAATAGAGCCTTAACATAAAAGTTGTTAATTAGATGAGGCTCAGAAACAATTAAAGAAACTTAAACTCCTGCTTTAACTCAGCCTTCGTTTAAGACTGCTTATGAATATATTTACTCAGAATCGCTTTATTTAAGGAGAACAACTTGGAAATCCAACGCATTATTAAAATGTATTAATTGAAAAAATGAAAACTAAAAGTGCAAATTTTTATGAATAGATTCAGCCACTAACTGATTTCTACTTATAAATCTACTCTCGAAAATTTCTTATCACCGCCAGACAGTGAAGACAGATAAGAAGAAGAACTAGATTAAAATATCAAATGAGGCTGCGTATTCTCATCGTATTTTACATCTTTACATAATAGTTACAAAGACGCCCTGCAGTGGAACATAAAAATAAACATCATCTTTGTCTGGTTCTCTTAATCAAAATACTTAAAGAAAAGACCTTTGCATATCGCATTCCTTCTGTTTCAGTTGTTTGAATATACCAATGGACAAAGACTGTTAAGCAGATAGTAACTGTCGTTTGTGAAAAGACTGTATTTGTTTTAAAATATTTGTGAACCACAGTAACTATTATAACTATGTGATGAAAGAACAGCTGAATTGTAAGTATAAGAATATCAGTAGTCGATTGAAACCCAATAACATGTCAGGAATTTATATATAGTGGATCTGTGGATATGTAGTGACTTCCCAAAAGATAACTATTCCCCTAATATGAACATCATTGCCTAGGTGAATATTCTGTTTTGTTTCCGCGTTTCAAGTGAACCAAAACGTTGGAAAACGTTTATAGCTACTAGTATAGGAAACCCAGAAGGTTATACTGCTAACTTAATGGAAGCGTATTGTTGGCAACAAAAATTCTACTGATGATTAGCAGAAGAACTTATATGGGAATCTATTATTTTCTCCGTTTGAAGGAAAAGTTCGAGTTATTTTTCTATCTATGATGACATTTTGAACCTTCTACTGCAAGATCTGAATATTTCGTAAGAGTTAAGATTCATTGAGAGAAAACCAACAGTAAATATTGGATCGTGAACTATTCTAAATTGTCATAGCCTGGAAAGATTCTGTGGTCATATTATCCTGAATCCAAGAAAACAAAAACGTTGGAGAATTTTGTATCCAATTGTATAAGAAATCCAGAAGGAGAATGCAAAACGAAAGTCGGTGTACCTATTTAACATACAAATTTAATTAACATAACGACAAAATTCCATGACCAGGTTTCGATTTCATGAAACGAGTGTAATTACAGAAATGTAAGTGAAGGTATTTATTGAGAAATTGTCCAATAGATAGAGATAAGTGAATGTGATTTGTATGATATGACGTGGGATGACTGGCGCTCTGGTGATAGCCATTGAAACTAATCTTGTAAACAGAGAGAGCATGGAATGCATGATGATGTTTATTGTTGTACATTTGGTGGCCTCTGGTGTGGGAAACTGGAGCCTAAGATGTCAACAGGCTGGGAACGATGCAGTTGAACCGTACCAATGTGAACCTTTGAACTGAAACAATTGCACAGGGTATAGTGGCATCAAATCATTGAAATCTTTCTGTTGTTCAAAATGCCGTTTATTTTTTCTCCTTATGAATCTTCGGCAACGCTTTTTGGAGAAGCATATTAATAATAAGATATGCTACACATCCTATCATTAATTATACGGGATGTGCTACAAAACTGTTATCTGACTTTCTTTATAGTAAAATAAAACTTTTGAATGTCAGGTCCAGACATAGGGTTGAGAATAGTAAGGATTTCGTAGGACCAAATTAGAATCCATCAAGTGATCCAGGATTGTCAACACTTCTCACAATGCAATTGCTAAAGACAGTTATTCAACGTACGAGGTATGTGGGAAAATTATAAAAGCATTTTGCAAAATAGAAGGATTTCAATGATTTGATCCCACTAATAGAGACTGTGGAATCATTTCAGTTCAACGGCAGGATATACAGGCAGGCCAAGGAATTAAGCATGGGTCTATCTGCCTCTGCCTTACTGGTTAAGTGGGCCATAATATACACCGAAGATATGACATTCTTTAAACTTCAAGAACAACAAATTCATACTTATTTCTACTTCCGATATGCTGATGATATTGTTTGTTATACCCATAAGAATGACATAAATAACATCAAGTGCATATTTTCTAGCATTCAACCTAATATCAATTCAGATATCGAAATGGAGCAACTATTGAACTGTTGATTACTATTTGTGAAGATTACTATTTGCGAAGTCCTGATAACACGTACAGACTACAAATTCTTGACATCCGTGTATCAAAACCTATGTTTTCCGGTTATCTTTTAAGATAAATTAGGTTCCAATGTTTGTTAGAAGAGCATTCGTTTTATGGATTCAACAAGATTTTGAGGATGAACTTAAGACTATTCATAATATTCTAAGGATCAATGACTTTACAGCTTCTTTCATTCACAGAAATGTACTGTAAAAAGGTCTTTATTGCAAATATAACGATCAATACTATGCGCCTAAATCAAAAAACTTCTTTTTTTCTATTGATTATCACTTCGAACTGTTTCCATTATAGAACAAGATTAATGTTGCAACACCGGCTTCCAACACAGTACAATAGTGTCTAGAACATTCGTCATCAGGTCTCAAATCTTCTAAAGATAATATCCTCCAGTGTCTTTCTAGTGCTTGTCTGTTCATTGCATGAAGAGATCCGGAGGACAGTCGTAGACTGGGTCTCTGAACACCGTCGAGTCATCTTGAATTATAATAACAACTATTTAACAGCTAAACTTGCCTTCCATCAGCAACATCAGATCCATTTTAATACCTTTATCATTCTTGGCGAGTGTTTACATAATTTCAGAAAAAAATACATGGAAACGTACTTCACTCTTTTCTGATCCCCATGCGTACAGTGATACTTTACAGTGGCAATCATGATTGAATATGACATGAAAAAGAAAAACACGAACATGCAGAAGAAGAAAAAAACTTACATAAGAAAAAAAAGTCTTATTTAATTAATGTAATGTCGTTGATCAATACACTTTTTAATTATTTTATAAAGTCTTTTTATATATTCTTTAAGTTGTTTTCAGATTGCCAATCGAAGACCGTCTTCCTTAGTTTATCTTCAAATTAAGATGATTACAAGATACAAGGCTGTTGTTCACATCTTTGCCAGATTGCTTTCACAGATTGTTGACAAGTTGGGTTCCAATTCCCCACACCAGAATTGAGGTCGCCAAAAACAGAGGTCGCCAAAAACACAACAAATAAATCGCCATGCATTCCACCCTCTCCCTGTTTGCAAGATTACTTTCAATGGCAACCGTCAGAGCGCCACAGTCATTCCATGTCACATCATGCAGATCACTTTCATCGAAGTTCTACGGGGTCCACACAAGGCTGATCGATTTCTGTTGGACAATTTTTCAAAAAAATATCCAAAATTATATTTTGTAATTATACTTGTGACTTCTCGTTTTATACTCGAAACCTGGTTGTGTAATTTAGTCATTACGTTCATTAAATTTATATTTTAAATAGGTGCACCAGCTTTGTTTTTGCATTGTCATTGTGGACATGTGTACGAAAAATATTTCTCTTCAATCCAGAAGTTTTCGAAATTTTGTTAACAACAATCTTACTCATTTGATTACCAGAGAAACCAAAGTTGAGAATCTATTAGTTTAACTTTGACATAAGCTAATAGTTTCAACTCAGATTATTGCTTAGTTTGAAATTGTTCAAATTCCAAAAAATTATAAATTTCGAATGATGAAGAAGCCTTCCAATAGTCGTGACTGACTATAGAATTAAAGGAAACCTGCTGCAATTATCTTACAAGATAATTAAAAGTGAAATAAAATCTCTTATTTCAGTGCATTTATTCAGTATTCTGTATTCATTCAAACTTACTGGTATTGTTACGTAGAACAATTAAAACTTAAGTTTGTTTCTCATTATTTTAAGCCATCTGCTCTTCAGATTCCAGTGGATTTACGACAAAATAAGTAAAAAACAATAATTAAAAATCATATATAAATTTTTTTCATTATTTTTCCATGCTAATTTCACTTTTTTTAATCCTACCAAATACTTCTTCCTTTCTTCACACCTAAAGAAGAATTATTGAATAGAATTAAAAGATAAACCAACTGAGACATTTCATACTTTCGATAGAGAGAAACTAAATTTTTAAGAATGTACTCAATAGCAACAATTAAACTGTCTAACTTTAGTACGCAATTTTCTCTAAAACTTAAACGACTGAGGGGATATTCAAATTGTTCACTTCGACATCATCTTTTAGATAATAACAGGTGATTTACGTAAAAGTGATAATGCAACATATTGATGCACCGATTACGGATTACTGATCTACGGGAAAATACATTCTGAATATTGAACACTATTGTGCGTTTAGGACCATTTGAAAGAATTTAAAAAAAGATGTGGTTTTTGAATGAAATGCTAAAAGTGATATGGTTGAAAAGAAAATTTTTAAAGAATTATTCAATAATAAGCAGTTTAGAACTCATATGATACTTTTAATTTTTTTATTTTTGATTTATGAGATTAAACTGTTTTGTTATTTTTTTGCCTTGAATTATAAGTTTTCTATTTCCAGACCAGAAGATACTGTAAACTGAAAATGGAATTTACAAAAACACTTCTAATCACCACAATTCTGAATTTCATCATTCCGTCAATGAAGATGATTGAATCACATCAATACGGTGAGTTAGTCTACGGTAAAATAAATTTATTAGGACTTTTGATCATTTTACCAGTAAAACTAATGGAATAATTTAAAGTAATACTGAATTCAAGCATGGTTTGATCTGTTCTGATCCGTTTTATTTCTGAATTTCATGATAAAGGTTTTCGCTAAAAATTGAAATTTAATGTTTAGTAATGAGTGTTTCTGATCAGTGGTTGTTGAAGTAATAAAAGGTTTCAATAATTTATTTCCGTACAAATATGTGGATAGGTTAGAAAAATGATCTGTCAGTAATTCTTTTTTTTACCAACACCATTAAAATTATTCTTACAGTTGTTACAGGTTTCTATTTATGTTAACCGAAGTAATCAAAGTGGAAAAGTACTTGATTGATGGCTGAAATCGGGTTCAATCCCGCCAGAGATCTTTTTACGCTGAATAATTCAGACAAATATTAGTGTTCACTCAACCTTCTGAAGAATCGATACCAAGTTTCTTTCCCGGAGGTTAAAGCTGGGAAGGAGTCTGGCTGTCCACCCAATCTCAACTTAGTCCTTTTAGTCAGGAAATGCGGGGAGTGTTACTTCCACAATCTCAAAAACCATTAGGGTCTGTACCACCTTAGGGAATTTAGTTTAAATTTGGCCAAAGTTTCGGATTACCTTAAGTTCAACGCCTTCGTAACTGCCATCAGTTGTTAGCCGAAAGTAAATTTATTCCAAATGTTTCATTTTTTTTTTCATTATTGCCAACTATTAAACTATTACCCCCCAAAATTCGTTACAGCTGTAGTTATTTGTGGTTGAAAGAATTAGCAATTAAAGAATTAGCAATTATTTTTGACATTTTCATTCAATGTATTTTAGGTAAATAGTGAATTAACGTGAATGAAAAAGTATAAGAGAAATCAAATGAAATAGAAACAGATAAAAGAAGTAGATAAGAGAAATCAAAACTAATGCCTCCAATCAAATTTACAAACAACTTTCTCAGTGTTCTGCTGAACAAAAACCCTCAGGAGAAATGTAACCCTCTCCCTCCCAAAAAAAATCTCCACAGTTCCGATATTTTAATACGTGAACGATAAACTATTAATAAATAAAGCAGAAGTGAAATATCTTCAGCATTAATAAAACTTACGCTTAAAAATATTAAACGTAAATAAAAACAGTACGACCATTTGGCAGTTTTAGAACCATTTTTCATTACAAAGCGCATAAGTATACAGACTATTCGATATATGTAGGGAAAAAAAAATCAGACATTCAAATTAGGTAAAATACACAATTCGAGTGGTGATTGGCTAGAAATAGTTTGAAAAAAAAATATAGCACCTATTTTGGCAATAGTACTGTCAAAGTGAACAGAACAGTCACATCCATATTATCAAATTGAAAAATATGAAATAAATTTACAAAAAACAAAAAGAACAAATTCAGGAAATAAAACTATATGCCAGAAAGAGTACACCAGCCTATAGTTAAACCTAATAGGTTTAGTCAAAAAAATATTAATAGAAATATTTGCTGTAAGATTTTAAATAGAGGAAAGTTTTTTCATTGGAAAGAGTATCATTGTAAAAAATGTTTATAGGCAGCTACATAATATGATTCTACAGTTATTCTTTTTCTTTCGTCGTCTTCGATCGCTAAAATTGAAGGATTGTGAAAATCCAAGTAATATTGTTGGTCACAAGCTTGCTAAGCCGTGTGGATTGGTGGATATTACCAGTTTTTACGTCTCTTTCGTGTTCCTTAAGGGTAATAATTCCTCTAGATGAGCGATTCTCAAACTTCTTGTCCCGGTCCCCCCCCCTCCAGTAATTGAGGATATTGGGGCCCCTCCTCCCCAATTTATTGTGTGAACTTTCTTGAGCACATTCTTGAATAGATTTGCTTTATCATATAAATAAGGTAATATCAGCATTTATAGCACATTTGTAAAGTTCACGTCAAGATAATATTATTTATTTGAGTTTTTAATTAAGGACTTCCTTAATGTTGTCTGGTGTTATTGTCCTCATATATGTAATTTTCATACTTAATCTGAAGAATGTATTTGTTTCTCGCTTACTAATACCAGGTGTAATATTTGAAAGAGCAACTCTCAGTTCTTTTATGGCATATAGTCGCGAACAATACTTCCCCTTCACAGTTACTAATGTTGAGAAGCCCATCTCAGGAAAGTAGATAGTTAGTTCTAAATCCATACTTCCTCTTTAAATCACATCGTAACATATTGAAAAAACTTTATCTACACTTCATTTTATTATCGAATTTTCGGAAGAATTTTCAAACTTCCTTCTTCAAGATTACAATGTATAGTCAGGTGATATCAAATTACAAAAAATTTTATTTAAAAAATTATGATTATTATAATAATTGTTAGTAAAATAAAACAATTGTATTAAAATTAAGAATTGTTGAATTTGAAACAATTATAAATATAATAATATGTTAGTAGCATTTTAAGGATAAAATGCTAAGTTTTGTTAACAACTATGCTAAAAAAAATTTTGTAATTTGATATCACCTGACTATACATTGTAATCTTGAAGAAGGAAAATTCTTCCGAAAATTCAATAATAAAATGAAGTGTAGATGAAGTTTTTTCAAAGTAGATAGTAGCAACTGGTATGAGCATTTTCAGAGTCTTTTCACTTAATATTAGATATGTATCCAAAATTTGGAAGGAGCAATCTTTAAATTTTTAGTTTTAAAGATGAATCAGGCTGAAGATTAATTAGACTTTCTTGGTCATTGATGTTCATTGATGCTCATTGATGTTGGCTGTAGTTCATCTTGAAATGGATTCTTTATCCAGATCAGTGCATCAAGAGTTTCACGAAAATAATTTTAAAATGTTCTTCTAGCTTGACTACGATGGTCAATCAAGCATTCTTCTAACTGTTGAGGAATAACTTGATATTCAGTTTCTTTCTGCATGTCGCCGAGACCAGAAAATATTTCCACAGTTTTAATTTTTAAGCTATTTGTTCAAAGTTGCTTTTTTCTCAACAAAAGACTCAACTTTTTCATTCGAATGAAGTGTAGTTGAAGGAATCGTTTAGAATGTTAATGTCTGGTAATTTACTGAGAAATTCGTGAATGAGTTGACTCAATTTTTTGTTATGCACCAGAAATTTTTGTTCCTCTGCAATGTCTTCATATTAATTGTCAATATTCTGGTCATTAGGTATAGCAATGCCAATTGCTTATGGGATTTATGGAATCTTTGAAAATTTGTTGAACACAGTATTTTCAATTGTAGTATCTGATAAAATTGTTATACGCCAACAGCGTTAAATATATCATTTTTAATTTATTTTAAGTTTATTCAAAATGGTTGATAGTTTGCAAAACTTCTTTATTCCACATCTTCCACAATCTACGCGATATTTGAGAGGCCACACATGTCTCTTTTCTCAAGCATTTCACAAAAACAACTAAAATTAACAATCAAGAAAATAAAACGTGCTTCTATAACAACAAATACAACGTGCTCCGTGCTTTGTATGACACTTAATGCAAGAAGCATTATTACAAAATACAAAACAAAAACAAATGTTCCAATTGTCCAAAAATAAATTGAAGAAAATTGTCCAAATATCCAAAAATAAAATGAAAGAAAATTCGCCAAATTGTAGAAAATTGAAGTAAACAAATATATATATATCCTCTAAGAAATTTTATCTTTGAAGTTTCCTTTTAATTTTTGAAGAAATGAACTTATCTTAGAAGAAATAAAACAAACTTATCTTTGGAACGTTATTATAAAAATACATTGCAGAGAATTGTCCAAATTGTAGAAAATTAAAGTAAACAAATATGTATATCCTCGAAGCAATTTTATCTTTGAAGTTTCCTTTTAAATTTTGAAGAAATGAACTTAGAAGAAATAAAATAAACTTATTTTTGAAACGTCTTTAACTGAAGTAAAATAAATCATCTTCTTTGCACCCAAGACTTTTCAAATCTTAATCATCAACAAATCATCACGAATAAATCAAATTAAATTTACAAAACTCCTTTATTACACATCTTCCACAATCAAAATTGAAAAGGAAATTTCAAAGATAAAATTTCTTCGAGGATATACATATTTGTTTACTTCAATTTTCTAAAATTTGGCAATTTTCTTCAATATATTTTTGTACAATTGGAAGATTTGTTTTTGTTGTGTATTTTTGTAATAATGCTTCTTGCATTAAGTGTTATATGGAGCACGTAGCACGTTGTACTTTGATGTTTTAGAAGCACGTTTTATTTTCTGTTAATTTTAGTTGATAACTAAATGTTTTTTATTTTCAATATTTTTTTAATTTTTTAATTCTCAAGCGTTTCACAAAAATTAAAACGCTTAAAGAGGCTGGTGATGGCTCAAATATCTTGTAGATTGCGGAAGAAGTGGAATAAAGGAGTTTTGTAAATTTAATTTGATTTATTCGTGATGATTTATTTATGGTTGATAGTTTGATTGAATATGTTTTCTAATTTCTTGGCATCACAATTCATGATTTTTTTATCCGGACTCAGTTGCTGCTCAGTTGCTTTTGTATTCATGTAGAAAGCGATTCTATTCATCGGATCAGTTTTCTCCTAGAAACGGATCCGATTTGTACGGTTAAATTTTGTTGCAACATAAACTTCAATTCCTATCTATCTATCTATCTATCTAACAGCCTTTAACAGCCCACTGCTGGACAAAGGCCTCCCTCAGACAGCTCACTGTCTCGGGGGATGAAAGTCTAATCTCCCACGCTGACTTTCAACTGCAGGTTGGGAGATGCATTTTAACCCTAACTGCCAGGGTAAAGAAACGGGAACGGACAGAAGTAGAAACAGAAGAAGAAAGAAACATCCATGCCACTACCGGGATTCGAACCCGGGAACTGGCACACTGGCCGCAATGGCAGACCTGCCGTCTAGACCGCACGGCCACGCCAGCACCAATTCATATCACAAATCTTTAATTTCAAGTAGCTTTCTTGTTTTCAAACCTATGAAAAGAAAATTTTTATGAATTACCTTCACGAGTCCTTTATCAGATTATCCCTTAATAGTTTTCAGTATATCAGTTGGTAAGCTGTTTCACATTTTACGTTCATAAGTTAATGAAAGTTTCTATTGTGTAGATTTATAATATCTTTTTTCTGTTTTCTTTTTTTTTTTTTGGTTCTATCATTCTGCTTTTTCAGATTTTCAACTATTGTTTCTTCATTCAACTCTTTATAGATATATTATGCTTATTGGTAAGTTGTTCTTCGATTTCTTTCCTCTGTTCAATTCATAGCACTTGACCAATTGATAAAACCAAAGCAGTCACTAAAAAGAGAATTAAAGACAAATTCATTATGGTTGTTATGTTTATTAGATTTTGTTTCAATTTGAATGTAATTAATGCATATTTTAAGAATTAAATTTATCAGAGGTTTTCTTATGTTTCTCTATTATTTTTTTGCAGAATGAAATTACGTTTCTCATCTTTTCCAAATTTATTTTTTTCAAGATTTTCCTTCAAAAGTTTTTGATTATATCTGATCTGTTGTATCGCTGCTTTTTTAAAATTAATTACTCATTCAATTAAAGATTCTAAAATTTCTTTT
>JAFIDM010057298.1:225-13304 GCA_023159025.1 Thereuonema tuberculata | reverse complement strand
ATTATCTTCATCTCGTCGGAATTCCCGAAGATGAGAAATATGAACGCTCCTCGATTGAGTCGAATCAGACAACAATTCAACAATGTAAGATACACGTGAAGTGACACGGCGCACAATAAACGGCCCCTCGTAGCAAGGGAATAATTTAGCCGCACGTTGACCGGGTTTCGATGAAACAGAATGAGTACGTACAAGAACAAGATCACCCACCTGGAAAACTTTCTGCTTGTGTTGTTTGTCATATCCTTCTTTAGCCCTAGAAGCGCACTGTTCTCTTCGAACTTTGATCTCTGATATAATTTTCCCTATTTTTCGACTGAAATCGTCTTTCCAACAGGTCATATCCGTTCCTACATCACTGGTCAATGCGACATTCCCAGGCAAAGTCTCGCGACCAAACATACAGAACGATGGAGAGAAACCAGTCGCTTCATTTACTGATCCTCTAAGACAAAAGAGAAGTTTGTGTAGATCCATGTCCCATTTTTGATGTTTGTCCTGCAGGTAACTCTTTATCAGGGTTTTCAGAGATCCTATGTATCGCTCAGAGGCGTTGGAGGCGGCGTGATATGGACTACAAAACTGGTGTTTGATATTGTGATTTTCACAAAATTCGCGGAATAGATTTGAACTAAACTGTGCGCCATTATCACTAACTAAAACCCTCGGGAAACCAAACCTATAAAATACTGTTTCCATAAATTTTATACAGGTTTTGGCATTAGCATTCCTCATTGGACTCGCCTCTGTCCATCCACTGAAGGTATCAACCATGACGAAAAGATGTGCGTTGCCATTGCTGCTTCGGGGAAGGGGGCCGGTGAAATCAACAGCAATAGTATCCCAACGATCTCTTTTCTCTGCTAGCTCCCCCAATCCCAACGGTGCCTCCCTGCTAGGCTTAACGCACTGACAATTCTCACAGGCTCTCACAAATTGATAAACATCTCGACTCATACCAGGCCAGAAGAATCTCTCACGTATCTTGCAAAGTGTTTTGAATTTGCCATGATGTCCGCCAATCTCTTTACTGGCGTGCCAATGTTCGATAACCTCCTTCACCATGACTTTAGGCACTACTCTCAATTCAATAAATTCTTCCTTCTTCCGAACGAATCGTCTTTTTACAAGCAAATCATTCTTTAAAAAGAAATTTCCTCTGGTCTTCCCATCTCTTGAGTTTTGGGCAATTACTTTGAGCTTTCTTTTGCAAAATTCGTCACTTTTCTGTTTTTCGAGCCAAACGGAATATTCCACTATCATCCTGCGGCAATTAACACGAGATAATGTATCAGCCACAACATTCTCCTTGCCCCTACGATGACGAATCTCGAAATCATAGTGTTGAAGTTTGAGACTCCACCGGGTCACTCGACTGGAAATCTCACTCCGAGAAGACAACCATTTCAATGCCAGGTGATCGGTATATATTATAAACCTAAATCCTTCCAGATATTGTCTAAAATGCAATACTCCATAAACTACCGCAAGGCATTCCAATTCCGGCATGGAATAATTTTTCTCAGCTCCCACGAGACTTCGACTAGAATAAGCAATTATTCTCTCCCCTTTCTCGAAAGTCTGCATGAGGTTAGCAGAAATGCCTTCACCAGATGCGTCAAAATAAAGATGGAATTCACGTGAAAAATCCGGCTGGGCCAGGACAGGCTCCGTCGAAAGAACACATTTAAGGCTATCGACTGCTGCACTCTCTGCCTCGCCCCATTTCCATACAGCTCCCTTCCGTAACAAACTTCTTAGGGGGGCATTAATTTCGGCAAGCTTGGGGATGAACTCTCTAAAATACTGACACATCCCCAAAAATCTTCTCACCTGACGCACATTTCTTGGGTATGGGAACTCTAGAATGGGTTTCACTCTCTCAGTAGATGGTCGAATTCCAGTTTTATCGATATGAAAACCAAGATATTCAATCTCAGATAATCCAAAGGCAGATTTCTCAAAATTCACGCGTAGACCAAAATTATGCAACTGTCTCAATAAAGCATCTAACACCGTCACATGGGTGTCCCAGTCCGGCGTTGCAACAAGCAGATCATCTGCATATCTGACGACAAATTTTTGCCATTCAGGCCCTACAACCTGATCCAGAATCTGATTCAAGCATGAAGCTCCATTTTTAAGGCCGAAAGCAACGACGTTCATACAATACGTACCTAAACCAGGTACACAAAATGACACTTTCTTCCTCGATTCATCGTCGAGATTTATTTACCAGTATGCTTTCTGGAGATCGATGGTTGAAAAAACCCTAGTGTCTTTCAACTGTCTCATTATATCGTTGATTTTGGGACAATAATAACAGAAACTGGTAGTGATGGCGTTTAAGGCACGTGCATCAATGATGAAGCGTGGCTCGCGATCGGGATATTTCTTCAGAAAATATGGCAGTGACCAGGGAGATTCGGTGCGGCTTACCACACCATCTTTCTCCATATCCAGTACAATTCTGTGGATTGTATCTAAATCGGCTGGAGAAAAGTTATAAGGGCGAACCTTGATAGGCCCATGAGCTCCAGTATCAATATGGTGCTCATAAAAAGGAAATCTACTAGAAGGAGGGGGTTGATTTTCTTTATGTTGTTTCACTACTACTGACAATCGATTTGAGGACTCGATTAGTCCCACAGGCGCCAGGATTTTTCGCACCATAACATTTCTATCTATCCGGATATAATATCCATCTTCATTGAAATTAATGCAGAAATTATATTTCCTCATAGTGTCTAATCCTATCAAACCATCGGTCAGGCAACCAGGTAGAGCTAAAACTTCTATTTCAAATCCGGGTATTGAAGTCGGATCGCCTCTACTTCCTCTGAAATTCAGCTCACCCCTCAAACGAAATTTATGTTTGACCCTGGTGCGTGTTCCATTAGCCAAGATAATGTATTGCTCACAAGGAATTTTATCAAAACCCAATGATAATAGTAGATCAGTGTGTCGAGCGCTCACACACGATGCATCAGCACCTGAGTCAAGGTCAAAGGTCAATATCTGTCCATGGCCTAATGTCAAATTTACGCTCGGGGCAAACCCTTCTTCATGATCTCCTCTACTTCCCCGAAACTGCAATTCAGAGCGGTTTCCAGATGTCTTGGGCTTCACTCCGGATGTTCCATTATAATTTCTACCATTCCGTTGAGCCCTATCCGTACGTCCATCCGCGATATTCCGAGGGAAAGTAGGCGAAGGGGCGACACCGCTGTAGCTCGGGCCGCCCCACCCTAGTTTTCCGACCTACGAGCAACGCTGCATACGCATTGAGAAGAATACGAGCCAAATCGCCCGCATCGGAAACAGTAAATACCGCAAGTTTGAGTTCCCATGTCAATGCCATTGTTTGACCGCCAACTATTTCCTTTCTTACGTGTTTCTTCTCCTCGATTACTTTTCTCTCTCACTGATTGTACTTTGTATCCCTCGGCGGCATCAAGTTCACTCACAGACTCCACACGTCTAGCGTATTTGATCAAATCTGTAGATTCCTTGCATTTTTCAAGAAATATAGATCTTCGGTACAAAGGTAGCATTCCCCCGAACACAATTCGAACAATCTCAGATTCAGTAAGCTCTTTATCCAACATGCATGCTTTCTGACGAACTCTACTCACAAACACTTCCATGATTTCGCCTCTTGTCTGACGCAATTTCCGTAACGTCTCCATTTCATCGCCACGATGGATTTCCAACAGGAACGTCTCATGGCAATCCCTCACAAACTTTGTCCAATCATCCCACTGATTCACCTTATCATTGAGCCAAGGATGGATCTTTTTTCACAAATACGGGGTATAATTTCTTTGAAATCATCAAATTCCACACTGTGAAGAGTGGCCATCCTTTGACACCTAAACAAAAATTCTGTTATTGACCCGTCGCATGCTCCCGAAAAACGTATGTCCGAGAACAAGGCTAAGCGGTCTTTAAAGGAAAGAGCCCTCTTAAATATTTGTGTCGGCGTTTTGTTGCCAATATCCCCTCTAACGGCGTTCCCCTGTTCGCCATCATTGCCAAAATTCAATCCTCCCCTCGGGCCTACGGCATTGCCTCTCTTAGGGCAGATCATGTATTTGTCTAACTCGCGATTTTCCACGTCAGCGGTCTCCACCTCATCCCAACCGACCTTTGGAAAGGGCGGGGTTTTTTCAGATCGGCGGAACTCTTCTATCGCCTTCTTTATCTCCTCCATCAACTCTATCAGCGACCCTTCAGTTTTAACATCTAATAATGACGCCAACAACAGTAATGCACTTCGTCTTAAATCTCCCACTTTCCATCTCTCATAAATAAGACCAGCCAACAATCCTAAACCCAAGTCAATGGGTGTTTTGACTATCCCCTTTTTGCTATCTTCGTCGCCACCCATAGCGTAATTGACACTAAACAAATAAAGCTATGGAATAGCCACAAACAAAGCCAGAAGAGAGAAAAATCAACAGGTAAAGAGTAAAACCTTATCAAAGAAACAGAAAAATAACAATAAATAACCAGAGATCCGGTCTTCAAAGGGAAAACAAACCACGCTCTGCTACCAGCTGTTACAGGTCACCCTGTATCTCAGAGAGGATATACAAAACAGAGTAATTATTAACGCAATCGGAAGCCTACACCCATGAAGATAGGTGATGAAAATAAAACTTAGCTTATGGAACCGCTGGGCCCAATTTAATTCCACAGCCAAAATCAGTTAAATATAAAATGTGAAATAGAATTAAAGAAATGATAAACAACTCAGGTATATCAAACAACAAAATGTATTTGAAATGAGCTTAATATATTATATAATCACACACAACAAATTAAAACCCAAGCAATAGAAATTCATATCAATATAAAAATATATATATAACGATAACCCACAAAGCTTTGTTCATAAATTAGGCAATTCCAAAAATTACAAATAAAAAAAAATTAGTTCAAAAGTTGGTAAATATCAAATATAAATTCACAATAACCTTATTAATGCGATTTAACAAGGTATAAACTTAAGATATAATCTCACAAGTAATTTGAGTCACTTTATAAGCAGAGTCTGATCGAAAATTGTTAATAAAATAGACTTTCGAGCTAGAGATTGAGTCTGAAGAGTTCACTTCCTGATTTAACTTTCTAAAGGAAAATGTTACTCACAATTTCGGTGATCTGTCTTGTTTACACCGGCACAAAATATAAGATGGCTCCGACAAAATTCACTAAATTGTTCGTGTCAAGGTATCCACATAAACACAAAGAAACACAGCACATTCTTTTTTTTTTTTCTCGTGAACGTTTCTCACTACTAATGGCTGCTCAATGTATCCAGAGCTATTTATGGGGGCGTGCGACTTTTCTTAATATCTGACAGATATCCAAGAAGTCGTCGTTATGTTGACAGATATCCAAGAAGAATAAATCTCAATGTATCCAGAGATATGCGCACCATACGATGAAATACTAGTCTCACCATTAACTGGGCATAGGGAGAATCAGACCAAACTATATTGCTTTAGCCAAAATTGTCACTCCACTCCGGCCAAAGGAAACACGTCTTTGTCCTCCGATACTCCACGGCAAGACTGACGCAGGAGTTTCAAGAATGCACTTTATAGGCATGATGACGTAAACAACGTTCTACCAATTGCCTTCCAAGAAATAAGGAGTGACTTGAAACTTCAAATTACATCACTATAAACCCCGTATATAAACAAAAAAGGCCACACCTTTTCAGCAGCCCAAATTTTGTTCCAAATAAAAGCAAAATTACATATAATAATCTATATCATCATTTATAGATAACAATTATAAAGGTTACATAAGGTGGTAGGGTTCAAGAATATATAAAACAAAATACTAAATAAAAAGTTTTAACGTGGAAAACCTGCCATTTTACGATCAATTAGAAAAGAAGGAGAAGAGATAAAAAAACATGGCGGATCGTGCGAAAAAAATAAACAAGGCAAAGGTCACTTTTCCTTAACTAAGTGTCATAACCACACAGAATTGCGACATAGAAAGTAGGGGAAGAAAAATAAAATAAGGAAAAAGAAAAGTCCGTAACAAGACTTCACTTGAAAGTCAGGTCTTGTTATTGATTCGTATCCACATCTTTTCCTCCCGAGCTACCTGCCCGAACACTCGACCACACTCGGTCACATCAGATTCTGTTGTTTTAAGAAATTTTGAATTCTTTTCTTAATTAAATTCAATGAAAATGTTTAGTCTAAACCTATTATTCTTCAGGAAGGAAACCCTAATCTTATTATTTTTGTTTATTTATTAGAGAGTTCCACCAAAATATACTTTTCGTGGACTACTTCAGAGGCCTAAAATTAGATATTTTTACTTAAACAAAATTGGAGGTAATTTTTTTAAAGCTTTTATTGTAAATAATTTTTAAATGAATGTACTGCAAACAAAAAAAAGGTGAAATATAAATGTAGAAATGAAAAATTAGAATTTCAAACGACATTAATTCGTCATTAACTCTGTCGTCGTCGAAATTCTTTTTCTTTCAGAAAGGCATATTCCACAAAAAGAGATATAGTATAAAAACATATAATATTAACGTACTAAAAATCCTTACGATAATTACTCTTAATAATATTCTGTAGATAATGTTATAATTATTTGTATCGTTTACAAATAACATATTGTCGATATTAACGCCATCTTCAGTGTCTCTGGTGAATTACTGGTTTGCTTAACATTTTAACTTTTAATCGTAAAAATCGAAGTTAATAATCCAGTACAACAGATATTGTTATATTCAAAAATGTATCTCGTTAAACGTCATCTTCAATAAATAAGATATCTTATATTATAAAAGAGTTATTCTGTCTGTCATAAGACTTTACGTTTTTCCAATTATGTGACCAAACTATAAGAGATAGATTGGTCATGTAAATGGATAAAATGTAGATCTTTATAAGACAATCAAAATGCTACAAAAATCTTTCGAAAAAAGTTTTTGGTTCCAAGATGGCGCCTTTTAAAGGGTCAAATTTTGACTTTTTCTCAATTTAAACGAAAAGTATAAAATATGGAAGAGAACATTTTATTGAGAAAATGTTGGTGTTTGAAAGTTCTATCGAACGATGTATCACTTATTCACAAACGCTTCAGCGTTTGCAAGATGCATGCAAAAATGTGAATTATCGGTGTGTGACGCTGACCCGCAATACATCCGAGTTATTCGGAGAAGCTACAACGGGTTGGGAAGTTATGTATTCTCCTACGATCGCATTATATTAAACAACTGTCCTACTATACTGATTGGCGACGTAAATATAGATATTTTTAAAATGAATAAAAACGTCCGAACTTTAATTGAAAGAAAGAATAAAAATAAATCTTGTTTCGAACTTAATGAAGTCAATGAAGCAGTGATTATAAACCCTTTATCTGCAGAAGTTGGTCTATTGAGCAAATATTAAAAACAACTGTTGGAATGGGTTTCTATATATATAAGATAATGTAAAAAAAAATAAAAAAACATTTTTTAGTTTGCGGTCGTTTATTAAAATTTTGTGGGACCTATGTGTCCCACCAGCAGACAGTGAACCCAAAGTGGGACTACAGTGTCCCACTAGCAGACAACGGATACAATCAGTTTCAAGAGACAACAACAGTCTCTAGGCTTCTGTTGCTGAAATTTGTTTTCTAGGAGGAGCCACGATGATGACACTGAAAAAATAAATGATAATATATATGAAGCGCTATTGTATTCCGTATAATTATACATTATTCTGACAGTTATTTTTACCAGGTAGTTTCTGGACCGAAAATGAGCTAAAATGCATTCGCCTGTATTATTTTTTATAGCTATTTTCTCGACTGAATGACCTAAAATGACCTAAACCTTATTGCAATCTGAAAAAAAAAAAATTCCGGGGGGAGGGCGCAATTCTTCCCCCCCTCCCCCCCCCCGTATAAAGCTTTTTGCTAAGCCACTGCCAGTAATAACACATACAGTCTTCAGATTTATAAAAAAAATATCAAAACAAAAATTCTTCCAATTGTAATTTTTGTAATAAAAATCAGATCGTTACCAACAAATAGCGTTTTTACACATCTAAAATAATGAGAACATGCGCTTTTATCAAAAACAGTAAAACATTTTTTTTTATTGAAAACAATAAAACATGCTCTTTTTTCAAAAACAGTAAAACATGCTCTTTTATCAAAAATTTACATCAGCAATGACTGAATGTGTAAAATGCAGTATAGCGGAACCCCGCTATTCGTACACAATCCGTTCCAGGAGGCAGTTCGAATGGCGATTTGTACGAATGGCGAATCATTTTTCACATAAGATATAATGTAAATTGGATTAATCCGTTCCAGAACCCAGAGATGATTGCTTATTTAAACCTTTGTAATAATATTTTAAGCGTAAAATACTTAAAAACTATGAAAACAATAAATATATAGGCCTCTCTTTTTATGTCTTTCTTTTTCAGTATAGACGATATGGTTGATTTCGCCATGCCATACTGAGTTGCCAGGTCAGAGACACGAGTTCCACTTTCAAACTTCGCAACGAGTTCTTTTTTTAATTCAATTGTCGCTTTTTTCCTTTTAGGCTTAGTTGAATCAGTAATCTTTTTCGGGCCCATGGCAGCACTATTTTCAAAAAAAATGACAATAAAATATCACAAAGTTTCATGAAGCTTGCGTGGATGATGCGTAGCGTACAGAAGCTAGCACGATACTGAACTGAAGCGATCGCGTGGGGCGGCCAGTAACAAGGTCAAGCTGTCCGAATCGCGAGCAAGCGTACGAATGGCGAGTTCAATACTTGAAAAAGTTGGACGAATAACGAGTTGTACGAATAGCGAGGCGGACGGATGGCGGGGTTCCACTGTACTTGAATCTACTGTTTTCATATTGCCATCGTTATAGCGAGGTCTCCAGAAGTTAGCATGTACTTTGATTTTAAATTTTACTATAATACTGATTTTACTGGCAGAATGTCATTATTTGAATGTAGATAGACTATATACGTGATTTAAATATGAAATTTTAACATTCATTTGGTTCATTTTATTGAAAAACGAATCTTTTGTTCAATCACGCAACCTCGTTATTACGAATCAAACATGGCCGCCCGCTTGTTTTTATATGGGAGCTGGTAACCAAACTTTAGGCACTATTTTCTAGCCAGTGGTGCATTTTAGATTCAATTTTACGGCTAATTAGGCATCAGCAGGCATTCATTGACTAAATAATCACACAATTAAACTTATAGACTGCAATTTGCAGCAAGAATCGGCTTACTTATCTCAGATTGTCACGAAAACTGAACTTCGAGACGCTCCTTTTCAGTCAAAGTGTCCTCGTAGGGCTCATAGCGATATTTAGCAGTAGAATCAGTAACTAAAACCTTCCAAATTGCTTTAGCTTCAGTATACAACTTTGAAGGGGGACATATTCGTCCTACAAGCAATGCAGGAAATATTTTTCCGAGGTGGGATGTATTTGTCCCACAAGAAGACAAAGGGTTATAAAGGCAGTAGCCCGTAAAGGGTTTAATTACAGTAAAACCCCGTTATTACGCTCCCGCTTATAGCACTATCCCGTTCTTTACGCTCCTTTTATACGGTCCTTAGAATTTTGTATATATCTCTGTATAATTTTACCCTCTTATAACGCTTCAAATCCCGCTTGTACGGCTTTTTTATATCGGAAATTTTGTATCGAAAAGAAATGTAACACTGTAAAGATTCTTTTTTTTCCCCTGGTAAGAGGGAATCTTTGAACTCTGTGAAGTTGCGGGTCTATGATACAGCTGTGCAAAATGTCGAAGCGGAAATCCCTTTCTGTAAATGAAAAATTGCAAATTCTCCATAAGTACGACGAGAATTCTACACTAAGTCAGAAGGATTTCGCAGAATCTCTAGGAGTTCCCTCGTCCAGCCTGCGAACAATAATGAAAAACAGGGATGCAATTATCGATGCAGCGAAGGGTTTTTGCAAACGTAAAAAAGTAACCTGCACTAAATCTGCTCCGACAATATATTAGTATTGTTCCTAGTGGTGTATCAATTGACGTTAATAGTTACCTGAACCGCAATGAAAATGTCATAATTCATAACAGTAGCATACACACTCGGCAAACCACAATCAAAGATCTTTTTAATAGGAAATAAGCTCATATTTGCAATATATCTATTGCAAAATCATGTATGATGCCTGTAAAATGATGTCCAAATCTTTCCCCATCTCATAAATCATTTCCCGTCTATAGGGCTATCCGCTTATTCTGCTTGTAGGTCATGGTCCCTTGATGAGCGTGATAACGGGGTTTTACTGTAATTAGAACTGTTGTATATCACTAATATTGTAAGCATTATTATTGTTTAATATTGTGTTTAAAATCACCAAATCAAATGTATAAAATTTGTAAATAAATCTTTAAATAAATCTTTTTAGATATAATTGGTTTTGTAGCAATTTGAATAAATCTTGGCTTCCCGAAATTTTGAAAATGACGTTATTTTTTTGGATTGTTGCTGATTTTTCCCTAACGTCTGAATTCCCCTCCCCCCACATTCCTAAAATAAAATTCATTATACGCCAGTGACTCGATCTATTAATAAATAAACTGTAAAAGGGAAAAAAAAAATAAGGATGATTCCTAAAAAATTTGAGAATTTAGGACGTGACATAAGAAAATTTGTTTTTCCGTATTTAAATTTTTATTCAAAGTTTATTGAAGAATTTCTTTTCTCTCTGGTAAAAACTCCAAAGTAATTTAAAGTGATTTTGTTTTTTCGATGTAACTATCGAAAATTACTTTGAAATTCTCATATAGCAGAAAAGTAAAGAATTATTTTGCAGAACTTGCCGCTTCCAGTTAGCTAACGCAGTCATTTCTGACGAGATAGTTTCAGTACATTCCTAATAACACAAAGGACCATCGATTGTTTTTATTTATATTTCGAAAATTCGGTGGACATTTTACGTCGAAAAGCATCATTTAGGAACGTTTGAAAATGCATTTGCAATTTTTCCTATTTAATTTACGCATTAATTTTTTTTTAATTGAAAAATTCTGCATGTTTATAAAAATTTAAATTAAAGACTGACATGGGCAAAAATGCATATTTCCAGAAAACTGAGCAAAATCTTTTATCTACCTAACTATCTTAGAAAGCAACCAGTTAAAGAAAGAATTAAGATCTCTATTTATTAGTTACAACTTACGAACGTATACATATTTTATTTTAAGGAATTGAAAATGAAATGAAAAAGAAAATACTTCTATGTTTATTAATTTTTAATTTTATAATTTAGAATCGATCTCTTCTCACTTAGTTATTTATAACAATTTTGACGCAACCTTTGGGTACTTCTCGTGATTTTCAAGTAAAGAATATCAAATAAAAATAAAAGTTTAAATTGTTATATTTTTAAATTTTAGAAGTTTAAGGACAAATTTTGATTATCTAAAACAGGATATACAAAACATCAGTAACATATTATAATACTTGTTGAAATTAAATTTAGGAGAACCAGAACCCTTATCAACTTATAGGTTTTAATATGATTTATAAAGTACGAGAAAACTTGTAATGATGGTGGTTTAAATGGTTTACTTTGAAAAAAATGTATGTTAGAAAAGAAATAAATATTGATATAATTACCCATGAAAATTTAACATGCACTTTATATAATAATTTCAAATGATTTTGAAATAACTATTAGCTATTTACAGACCATCTTACACTGAGAAATAAGATTTCTTAACTGAATTTAAAAATATTTTTAACTATCCTACCTCAAACTTATTCAAAGAATTATGCAATGCTTATAGTTGGAGATATAAACATTCCTATATTAGACGATACAATAAATCCTCTTATTCAGGGATACATAGTGATTTATCATACTTTTGGCTAAACATATTACATTAACAAACTCACAAGAGATATTAAGACAAATATAAATACCTCAAAAACATGCATTGAAATGGCTTTTCTAAAGCTAATTTAGTTCATTTTATTGGAAAAGTTATACAGACTGATATATCTGATCATTACATGATAATGTTACAACTGAGAAATTTGAAGCAAAACATAAACCCAGATAGAGAATCAAATACCGAAACAAAAACCACACTTAACTACAAAATTAAAGAAGAGAAACCTGCCCGAAATATGAAAAAACTCGTTAAAAATCTTATCAAATTATTATTTTAATCATTTTATCCTAACAAAACATTACGACTTCTTATAAAATGAAAATTCGATTAATGAAAAAATGGCGTGGAAGTAAAGATAAACATACAATTATAAATCCCTTTAGACAAATAGTTCATCCCCTTATAATAAAACTAACATAAAATGTAAACAGTACTGGATGACAGACGAATTATTAGAACACGTAAAAGAAAAGAGAGTTTTGTATTTTTAAAAGAAATTTAACAACACTAACAAAATTGATTTAAAAAATTATAAGAAAAAAAATCCCATATATATTTTAATAAAAAAAATACTATGAAAAAGTAATAACAGAAAGTAACAATAATAATAATAATAAGCAGCGGAGTATTATTACAATGTTATTAAAAAAAAATAATTATACAAAGAAAACTAAAGAAATAGGTCAACTAATTAAAGAAACAAAGTTCGAAATATATTATCGAAGTTTGATGGTACTTTCGTGAATGCAGAGAATATTGAAATATGTTCCGGTAATACAAAACTTCTTAATAATCAAAAGTTCATTGAACTTAACACATTAGTTTTAATGTCTCTATAGAAGCTGATATTACAGAAATAATTAAAAACATTAGAAATAAACACTAATTCTCAACTTTGGAGTCCATTTGTACTAAAATCATCAGATATCTTATGTTGGATAGTCTGAAGCATTTGCTCAATATTGCTATAGTATATCAGGATAAAAATAGTGTTTCAGTTATTGAGACACAGAGTTGAGAAAAGGATAAAGGAATTCGCTTCCTCAGATTCGAAATTACTTTATATCATTTTAAAAATATTTATGTAGGAAATCAATTTGTATATCTGTGTGTGTGTGTGTGTGTGTGTGTGTGTGTGTGTGTGTGTGTGTGT
>JAFIDM010057296.1:2366-13306 GCA_023159025.1 Thereuonema tuberculata | reverse complement strand
CCAAGTGGACCTAGGGGTAGAGTGGACCGTTGACTTTAGTAATTCGTGTAGACGCTAGAATGCGCCAAAAATCGGAAAGAAGGTTGGTGCTATTGTGGCGCTGCTACCACAAAAGCATCAGTGAATTCGGCTTATTGGTGACAGTGAGGTGATCGATTGTTTTGTTTTTGTTCAGGTAAGTAAATGTTTAGTGTTGTTTTTACTTTAATATTGCCGTTCAGCGATGCATTGAATAACATAACCGTAATATTCATATTGAAGGTGGTAATCTAAAGATAATTTTAAGCTGTAGTATGAATTGAATACTTAAAGTAGTCGATAGTTACAACTGAAGGAAACTCCAAAAAGGCGATGGGGCAGAGTGGACCGAACGACACGGGGCACATTGGACCAGTGGTCCACTCTGCTCCGCTGTTTTTAAAATAAAATATTTTGGTACTATATATTATATTTTTTTCTATATTATAAATTTATTAGGCCTATTATATTATATTGTATTATATTATTACATATTACATTTTTTTGTATATTTTTTTACGTAGGCTATTATATATTGTGTATAGCCTATATTATTAAAAGATATTACCCCTTTAGTAATTCCTCTCAGCAAATACCGTAATAGGGGAAGACTTCGTGCGAAGGTATCTTAATCTTCGAAAATAGTCAATTTACACATTTAACTGTAATTAAATTCTAATTAAAAAGTATGCAAACTGTCATGTTGTGGAATTGGCAACATGACACGATTAAAATCTTGGTCTCTGAGGGAATATATTTTGATTTTTAATAATTGTATTGTTGTAATTATGTATTTGAATTTTTGTATTTGGTAAAGTCTTGTATATTATTATTGTGATATTTCATGGTTAAATGTTATTTTAATGGTTTGAGCTTATTTAGAAAACACTATGTGCGAAAGAAAAAGAAAAACTTCGAACAAACAGTTGTGCGTTGATTGAGTGATCACGTGGTTTTCTGTTTCGTTTTCCCATGGGAATAAAAAGGAGAAAAGTTAAGTACACTCTGGCGGGAAAAATCAGATCAGTTGATGAATCTGAAACACACGGGCAAAAATTTCACCCGATCAGTCTAAACATTTCAGGAGAGGGAGCATATTCTAAAACACACACAATTACATCCATAAGTGAACTAACACATTTTTCAGTAAGTGAAACTCTAAATTAAATATAAATTATATACACACTTTGTTACATTAGAAAGCATTAAAAAATGGCATAAGTATCAATATAATCTTAATAATCTTAATAGAGAACAAAAAAAGGTCAACGGCAATATTGACGGATACGCCAGTAAAAAAAGCTCTACTAGAAGAGCAACGAAAATCTAAAGAAAGAAAAGAAAGAGTAGCAACGAAAAACATGACTCGGCCAACAGTCTCTAAAAGCAACATAAACAAAAAAACAAATAGAAGCAAAGGGATAAAGAGGAAACAATTACAGATGATTAGTGATGATGAAGATGCTGTGTGGCTCTCCTGTTTGAAGAACTTTAAAAAAAGCAAACCATGGCAGGAGTGGATTCAATGTACGCAGTGCTAGAGAAGAACTATGGTTCTTGCGTAGCCAATGATATTCGGGGTTTATTTTACTAATGCCTCAACTGCAAAGAAGATTTCTCTAGTGAAAGTGATTAATTAATTCAACGTAAACCTATTTGATATTATTCATTTACGACTTTCAACTGCATAATGATTATTTTAAATTTTCACTTGAATATGTAATACCTTAGGTAGTCTATGTTAAGTTAAACTTTATTTCATGATATCCTAAATGGCACGTTATTTTATATTCAATAAAAATCTTACTTTAAATGTTGTTATTCTTATCCGGACCAACGTGACCCATGGGGTGGTCCAGCCTGCCCCGTGGTCGGGGCAGGTTGCACCACTCTACCATTTTTGCTTTGCGAATTAATACCAATTTTATTTATGAACATAATGAAATGAAATCAAGTATTTACATTCTTGAATAGTTCCCGATTCTGACAAAAATAAATGCAATGGAAAATCTCTTAACGAAAAAAAGAAAAAAATTCCACAAAAAAAAGTGGACCGCTCTGTCCCGGTTTCCCCCACTTGAAAGCATTTAATGCTCTGTCTAGTTATATAGAAAGAGGATGCTCGAGAATATAGTTATTTGTATATTGTGGTTGTCATTCAAGACAAACATTACACAGAGTATCTATTTTATTACTTTAGTTGCTATTTTAGTGCTACTATCTTATTAGGTTATTAGCAAAAATACCTATGCTTCGCACGGGTTACAAAAAAAAGAGTTGCACTGACGTGGATGACGAAGACATTGTAATTGTGTGATCATTTGTAAAATTTTCCAGTTGGAAAAAAAAGGCCCATGGTAGTTACACTTTGTGCTTAGATCGGTTTAATTCCTCAAAAAAGGAAAAACCAAATTACATCAAGTAAACTAAAAACTGAAATTTAGAATTAAGAAACTCATGTCAAACTTCATTTTTTCAACTCAATCGGTTACGGAGATACGCATACCTTGAAGATAGTTGTCTCCACCCCCGCCTCAGTTTACTCCTCTTTAAGATCTGCAAATCCAAAATTCGTCGAATACGTATATTTAAGATTTTGACAAAGAACACATATCAAATTTTGTTTTGAAGAGGATATCCGTACGCTTCAAGAATGCTTCCCCTCCCCTCGTATATACCGTTTAGTCCGGATCCGGTTTTTCGTTGTTACGCATTATTCTTGGATGCATGTGAGCCTCCGTGCCAAATTTGGTAAAGATCCAAATGAGATCCATGAGAAATGACTAAGCTGTTTCAAAACAAACAAACAAACACTCGCGCTTATTATTATATTAGAAGATAAAGCGAACATAAAATTTTGAAGTCAACGAAATATCCTGTTATTCATTTCTAAATTCTTTTGTGTATTTTTCCTTGAAGGCAATTATTGATTTATTTTTATTTTTACTTAAAAAATTCATTTATTCTTGAAATAGTATGTGATGCACGCTGATAATTTTTTTGTTGTTGTTTTACATGCGACAACAAACGACTGGTATTTATATTTAAAAGATTTACTGTAATAGTTAATTACAGAAATGATAAGTACAAAGAGATAGTTTCAATATGAAACAATGATTCAGTATTACTACAATAAAGTCCTTCAGTTATAATCTGCTTCGTTGAGGCCTCTTCTAAATTCCATTCACGAAATTCTATTTCACTAATTTTCACTTTCTCGTTGTTGCGAACGTTGCTATTGTCAGTGCGAACATTGCTATTATTTTCCTTTTATTGTTAATGTGCGAGGCAACGAGGACACGAGATGTCACTTGTTGCGATTGTTAAGAAATTTTTGACGACTGTAAGAAAAAGGAACACGAGTGAAATCGAACGATTCAGACATTACCTAAAATTGTGCTTCGTTTTAGTTGGAACTTTAATATTAGTAAATGTTTTAAGTTAGTTATTTTCAAGATAAGTTGTGAATGGAATCTTACTTAGAAATAAACCTTAGTTAACTGAGTAATTGGCTTTCTTCAAGAATAAGATGTCTTCGCCAGAGGTCTTCCCCGATCATGGTATTGCTGAGAGGAGTTACTAAAGGAGTAATTTCCTTTACTCGTAATTTATCAACTCGATAAATACTTCCAAATAATAATTAATATCTTCTAAATAAATCACACTTGATGAAATATTTAAACTTAATGTTCACTTCACTAACTTCAAATAGATTCACTAATTCACTACTTTGTTGAATTAATTTCCCGCACTTAATTTTCGTTGCACTTAATTTCAATGCTATCCGCATTCACTAATTTTCTGGAATAAATCACTTAGATTCACTACTTGTGATTCTACTAATATTTCTTTCATTAATTCAATATATGTTTACTGTATTAATTTTACTTTCATGTAGCACACACAAAATTTCAGTAGAAGTTAATTCCATGTTTTATCAATTCCCGTAGCACAATAATTTGAGGCGTACTCTTCCCTCAAATATAGAATTGAAAAACGTACTTACAGTAATTCGTCTAATGGCTTTTCGACCTCGGTGAGTAACCTGTAGAATTTCTGCGTTGAATGGCTTTATTCACCTGTGTGAATCTGCGCTGTCTTGAGAACAATCCTTCCCATTCACTTCGTTGTAAAGGGGTTTCTTAAAGATGTCTTCTCGAGTTCCATGACTGCTTAATCATATGGCTTTGAATGTGGCGGGTTCTCTTCTCCTCCCAGCATTCAATGCGGCCTCGTTCTGACGTAGTATTACTTTCTATCGTCTGCTAACTTTAATACGATTACTTCACTCTTCCCAAATATCGAAATAGAATTATATCTGATAATTCCTATTTCTAATCTTTCTAATAACGTCTATGTTCTTAAATAACTAATTGCGGGGAAATACCATTCTTATGCAGATAACTATTCTGTCCTTCTTAGGAGCCGGTCTTCTTGCAATTGGCCGAGTTCGGGCTTCAATCATCCGGGGATTCTCGTTAGCTCTCTTCGCTCGTTCTTCCGATGATTTCTGTATTTTCAAATGCAGACTTCTTCTATAACTAATCTCGCCCTCTGTTTCCTAATGGATTAATTCTTACTTCTGTTCAGAGATGCGCTATTAATGTATGGGCCACTCCGTTCTTCTGTCACATTGTGAATTAATCTTACTCTAGTGCATTCTCTTGGGCCAAGCTTCGTGTGCATACTCTTGTGTCCAGATTTCGGACCACAACCAATGCGCCTAGACTTCGGCGACAAGACTAGCTGCTCTCACCGTTATGCCATCTGCTGTTCTATCTTACAGCATTACTGCCTTCACTGTTCTACTGCTTTACTGTTCTCCTGCTTTACTGTTCTTTACTTGCGAAGTCGGTCAGCTGATTTTATCCGCAACGATTGCTGACGTCATCAATAATCTCTATGCAAATTTATTTACTTAAATTTGCCAAATAAAATAATAATAATAATTCTTAAAATATGTTTCAAGCCATAATTAAAATAATAAACTAAAATAATTTTGTTAAACTTATTTTAACAAAAATATTTGGAAGATTCCACCTTCAATGCTTTTAAAATATGTAAACTTTGCTAACAAACTGGAACACAAACATTTGGAAAAAGTATTAATTCAGTTTTTCGTTAAAATAATTTTAATCAATTTTACTAAGATGAAGAATTATTGAAAATGTAAGCAGTTATTGAAACGCGTTATCAATTGTATCATTAATAATTAAAAGATTGAGTGGATATAAAAAGTTATTTAATCACACATAATTGTTAAAAAAAATATTTTTTTAAAAGTTAACTGTTTCACTAATCATCAATTTATATAATTGGCTAAGTTCGTCTGTCTGTCTGTCTGTCCGTAACTCGATATAACTTTGTTACCACTGCACTGATTTTAATGAAATTTGGCGTACTTACTTAGTTTTTTACGCTGATTTTGAAACTCAAAACCATTTTTGCCGTAGAAGCTTCGTTCACAAGTTAGCGCAGTATTTAGATTATACAAAGGTGAGTTTCGTTGCTACAATCATTAATAGGAAACAATATGAACGCATACTTGGGTTCCAGAGCGCAAAAAATAAGTATAGCTAGTTTGATATAAAATTTAAAAAAAAATTTAATAACTGAAACATATAGTATTATATACAAAATTCTCCAATGTGATTAATAATAACATGAATGTGAGTTCTACTTTCCTACAAAGCAAAATCAGAATTAATACTTTAGCATTAATACAATACTCACACATCAGTTAACAATCAACTTCTGAGTACAATATAGATAACAGTCTCATTAGCAATTATCCTTTAACATGACTATAACTTACTTCTAAATCAAAAGTAATTCCTATACACAATGTTAATTTAACTCTATTCATAACATGTAGTTTCTCACCTAGTATGTATCTACAATTTATTAACTTAATAAATACTCTTACTAATAGCCTGTTTGGGCAATACACTCACATACTACTAAATGATAATAATATATAAATTTAATTTAACAATAAATGTATGGCTTTTCCACCTATGTGAATTTCTAATCTTTCTAATAACTTAATAGTTTAACTTATCTATTCAGTTAAGTATATTTTTACTTATTACTTTATCTATAGTAATTTGCTAATCAATTACTCTAGCCTTCCTTTTATCTGTTAATTATCTCAATGAAATCTAATTCATAAGAAACACTTTCATATGCTTGATCTTGTTACTGCTATGTTTCCCTTAAATTAAATAGTTTAAAATAACTTACAATAGTTGACTTCACACAGTCTCTCCTTGTTGAATTCGCACCTTAATCTTGATAGAAGCTCACTTGTATCTATGTATATATAGCTATTCGAAATTCTTATGAACATCTGCTGTAAAAGTTCTATTAATAACGAGGTATAGGCTTTTCACAATGTGTGACTAACACCATTAATATTGTCGAAGAATTTCACTTGTATTCAATACGCAAAGGCATATTTCCTTTTCGATGACTTCTGAATCAACGAGAGTATCGCCTTTTCGTAACAACTTAAAGTCCAATGTAACTCTCCTGAATTACGTTATTCCCTTCTGCAACGGAATGGGTCTTCCTTAACTTTCGTGAAATTATCTTCGAGTCCTTCTTCGAATATCTTCCTTCCTCTATAATAGTAGTCTTCAGTATTACAGCTACAATCGAGTGGAATTTTATTTCCTTCGAAGCAACGTTTTAGTTGTGAGCGGTTCTTCAGTTCCGTCTCTGTCTTCGAAAATCTTAATCCTTTTACTATTAAAGTTCCATTAGCGATTACTACGATATTTATCGATAGTGACCGTTCTATAATAATAATTTCTTCTTAAATTTAACTTCTATCTTCTTAATAGTAAAAACTATGAGCACTTACAATGTCCAGTTTGTAATGCATTTAGTATGTCAGCCTTTCCATTTACCGGCTTGGTTCCACTTCAGCTATCGGAGTAAAATGAACTCGCCTGACTTGTAACTTCTAGGATTAAATTCCTATTTTCCTGCATTTAGTGCCTTACGAAATAATCCTTTACTTTGGACGGGTTATTCTTTTCCATGTTGGAATCCAATAGTCTTATTTAGAAGAGGATATCTTTCCTACTTCTTTAACGGTTGCCGGAACGCTGTTAGCGTTGTCCATTACTCAAAAGGGTGAAGGCAAAACATCGCACCAACTTGGAGCGTCTGGCTTGACTAGAGCCAACCAACCCAACTAGGCTCCCAAGTTCAACTGACTGCTCAAACCAATCAACATGTTCGAAAGATCACATGTCATCTATTGCAACGCATCGACATTGATTTGAATATTTAAATTTTCACAAAATGAAACTTTCTCACAAATAATAAAAAAAAATAAATTTCTTTGCAAGCAATAATTATTAGCCTTTTTTTTTTTCTAAAATAAATTTTAACTAAAACTTAAATTTAAATTATTTCATTGGAGAAGCTAAATAATTTAATATTTACTAACAGCTAGTAATACATATTTTAAATGCAAATCAATATTTCACGAATTTTTTATTATTTTAGGTTTTTATCAAGTTTTTTTAAATTGAAAATATCCCGATTAATACCTCGAAAACACCCCCAAAAATTGACTGTTTTTGAATTTTAATTTAATTAATTACAGAATATCCTAAAAATTAAAAACAAGAAAATATAAATCCAACATGCTTCGCAACTTCATATTTAAATTTTCTTTCTGATGTATTGGAAAAAGAAATATATAAAAGAAATATATAAACGAAATAAAAGGTTTGCAGTCGCCTGCATTTGCTTGAGTCAGGACCATAAGGATCAAGTCTCACATTAGATAACTTATTCATATTTCTGAAATTCTATTAAGTTTATTATTTTCTTTTATTCATATGTTTTTAAAGGAAAGTTTTACTTACACAACCTTCCACGAAAAGATCAATTAATTCCACCAAGGATAAAACTGTGAAATCGATAAAAAAACCAAAGCTTCCACCGACGTCCGCTACGAGGCTTGTAAATGTATACCAATAATATTCATAGATCCTTTGAGCTCTCTGGTCAAATACTCTGCTTCTAATCTGAAAGTAGTCAGTTCCTAGGATGGAAATCTGTGCATTTAAAATATGAATTTCTTCAAAACATCTTCGGGGACATTGTTTCTGACAGTCTTTCCTTTTCCTCATAATTCTTCTACTGGTTTCGAAAGTTACATTAAATTCTTCTGGTGTTTCACACACTGGCAAAGTATAATTGTTCATGAATGGTAACCTGCAGCACAAGAATTTTAGTCCATTAAAGTGATAATAAGATAAAAAGATAATACATACAAAACAATAGAATCATATCAATCCTATGAGCTAACAGTTTAAATTAATAATATCGAATTAATAATATCGAAAAATAAAAATTATTATGAACATAGCTGACTTTAATAGGAAGAACAATAAATTTGAAAAAAATAAATAAATCATTTTACTCATTTTATTCTTATCATAAATGAGTTCTGAATGCCCTAAAAATAACAACTTTTGTTATGTTTTTTTCTTTGCCGACAGTTGCAGGAACTATTTACCGTATATGCTCCAATAGAGGCCCCCGACGTTTATTTGCAAAACTAGCCTCGGCTCCCGGCGCTTAATAGAGACAGGCTGCTATTAGAGGCCGGCCATTATTAACAAAAAACCTCCAGAACGCAATATTTTTACACATAAATACCGGCTAATATTACAAACAGCTACTTTATTTGAATTTCACATGCTACATAAGACTGTTAAAGATAAATGGCAATGTCTTTCTGTACCTTTCGCTGCTATTCGTCGTCCGAATCCGCAATGACGGCTTCGTTGTTGACGAGCGGCCGCCTCACCGGAAGTTTCTTTCGCGTATTCCACCGCGCGAATCTTAAAGGCAATGTCAAATGACCGTTTCGGCGACATTTTGTAAGGCAATGTACCGTAAGGTATTACGCACGACTAGTATCTAACACTAATACCGGTAGGCAAATATCAAAGATCCGGCTACTGTTAGAGACCGGCTACTATTAGAGATCGGCTTCTATTTGCTCGTGTCCCCTCTACAGCCCGGCGCTTATTAGAGACCGGCGACAACAAGAGCCTCGGCGTTTATTGAAGCATATATGGTATGTAAATTTTTAAAGATTATATTTTAGAAATGAAAAAGCCTTCTTTGTTATAGATGATGTTAAACGAAGTTTTCCATCAATACAGAAATGTCTCAGCATTTTGATCATCATTGCAAGTTATAAGTTAAATCTGTTTGTTTTAAAATACTTATTCCCGATTATTTAATGTAATGAAAAATATACTTATTTTCAGTGGTCTAATAAAATTTTCTTGATCATCTACTTTTGAAACCATGACTCTCACTTGAAACTAGATTTCCCTGCATTCCTTTCTTCTGTATATTATATTTTTTGTGCTGTAGATCTTCGTGAGTTATGTTTGAACCTCCTTATCTTAATTTGATTCTGATTTAACAAAGGTCATAACTGATTAAGGATTGATTAATGTCGTGACCTAAGATGCGCCTGATATGCCTGAATCTGGATTCAAATGCCGGCTTGGACTTGCATGATTTTCCTTTTTTCTGTATATGTTTCTCTTCCTTTTTAAAGACTTGTGCCTTCGAAGTTCCACTGACGGATATGTGCAAACACATGTCCTTATTGAATATTTTCTGAAACATTATCTACTTTCCTATTAGTAGTTTTTCAGTTCTGTTTTAAAATAGTTTAATCTAATCTAGATAAGAAAGTAATGTTTGTATGATGTTACTTTCATTCCAAAAAGCTACTAAATAGAAATAACTACTAACAAAATTAATCTGCTATATTAGATCCGAATTATAATTACAGTTTTTACAAGGCAGCTTTATTTTTACAAAAAGTCAAGGTATCGAGGGGTACGCCCTGATAACAAAATACCTGGATGTGAGTTGATCTACTCTAATGCATTATTATAAATCATCCTAACAACACGGGGAGTAGCCATTTTGAGATTATCGATTAATAGCTAATTTAATCCTTAAGCAATTGAATGCGTAATATTAATGAACTTAATAAAATTACCATTAAGGAGTTTTTATTTTTGCAACAATTTACTAATTTTGTTCATTACAGATCAGCATTGATGACACTACCTGCAGGAGACTTGACTGTATAAGAACTGCTTCATACATCGATTAATGCAGTCTTCGACATCAACGCCATCTTTACAAGGATATAAGGGATGATTTAGATTGATTTCCTGAAAAGAAAATAATTTAACAGAATAATTAACTGGAGAAACTCTTCACATCTAGTTGCCGCAGTTATCATTTAATTAACTTTCGTATCATTAATATTTTATTGTAAAAATAAAAATGTCTTTTTTATTTAAAAAAATTCTTCTAACAATCGTGTTTCCAATAATTGTGAAAAATAAAGCTTCTGAGAGAGAAAACCCAAAAATAACAATCATAAAATAGCAATACAAAAAAGGTTAAGGACAAAGACACTGAATGCATTGGATGTACACAGAACATTACTTGCTAGGATATTTTTGACAAAGGCGTAGAACATCACAAATAGGTTAGTAGAAATAATAAAATCCTAATACTTTACAGAAACCAACTCCTCTTTCTTCGTACCATTTCCTCTTTCTTCGAGTATATTCCGTTCAAATTTCAGGTCAATCTCAGCAGTGGTTCTTTTTTTACAGCATGTTGAAAGTTGAACTTTAGTTGTAATCACCCTGTACCAACAAACAAAATCCATACTTCAGGATTTTTATTGCACAGTTGAACAGTTGAACAATTTGTATAGTTACATTTATGTCATAGGGTTGATGGGTTTAAACGGGGAAATCTCAGAAAAGCGACTTAATATACAGTATATTTGTGAAGATGGTTTCCCCAATCATAAATTCAGAAAAAGGACAACATGCTTCATTTGTGAT
>JAFIDM010057294.1:0-13306 GCA_023159025.1 Thereuonema tuberculata | reverse complement strand
TAAAGATTGTTAGAAAAGAGAAATGCTTTATTAAGAGGGAGTGTGTTGAGATATTATTAATAGGGAAAGAGTTTTCAGTGACGAAAAAGTAACTCAGCCACTCTTCAGTAATTAAAAGCCACAAGTAATTTTCCTTTCCAGCTTTCGTTGAAGAAGCTTTCTTGGGCAAGCGAAATATTCTGAGCTCTGTGGTATTTTTTTTTCCCAGTTATCATTTTTTAAACTTATCTGATGACATTATTATATGCTTTTAATACTAGAACTTGTTATTTGAAAAAATAGGCACTTATTCAAGTAGTTATTAAGTCAAGTAAAGAAAGAATATGACACAATGTAAAAATTTTGTAAATGTAATAAAAATATAATTACATATTATAAATGGACAGAACAATTTCGTCAGACGGTGTTATAATATCATCAGCAATGGCTACCATTCTTAAAACACTCAATTGCTGATTATGTCAAGGCATAACACTGCCTGACGAAACTGTCCCGTCCATTTTTAAGCTATAATTATATTTTAGTATATTTTTTAAGTTTTTAAACATGTCGTTTTCTTTCTATACTTAACTACTTGAGCCAACGATTAAGTTATGTAAACTTTCGTTTAATATATAAATTTGTTTTCATATAATTTTTTCTAAATGCTGAAAATATTAATTTTAAGTCAATAAGGACATTGTATATTAAAATCAAGAAAAAGCTAATTTCGTTAATAATATCCGTTCTTTGGGATGTCAGTTAATTACTAAACTTATGGAACTATAAAAATACGATAATTAAGCTTTTTGTTCATTCTGGAAAACTATATTGTGTATTTTCTACAGCAATCACTAACATCCGAAATAGTCTTCTGAATACTTCAAGGTTTTGAAAGTGGAATTATTGAGAAGATGTCAAGTCAATTGGGTCTTTGTTTTCTGATGCTGTTCTTTTGTTCAAGAATAGGTAAAGTAGGATATTAATATATTTAAGTGAGTTTCGAACATTGACTGATCTTCATCAGAGCCAGATGAAAATCAATGTCCGAAACTGTCCCTTAAATGTTTTAATTTTAATGTTATTAAAGTGTACTGCCTTATTTTACATTATAAGTAATAATAACACGTTCTATGAAGAGCTTAGGTAAGTAGGAATTATAGTTCTTGCTATCTTTAAATAATAAATACGAAATTTATAGATGTAAGTGTTCTGTTTCTTTGATGTAATTACATTACATTAAATTTCAGTGTTCTATGAATTCGACGTTGATATATTTTTTTTTCCTTAAGAAGTTATAACGAAAATCCAATCAAATAATTGTCGTTAGCAAGGTTCTCTAAATTTTTTAGTAATTAGATTTGACGAAAATGAAAATATTACAGTACGACTCCGTATCTGCAGGGAATACGTTCCAGAATCTCCCTAGCGAGTGCCTGAAACCGCGGATAGTACAGAGCAAAACACATTTAGTGCGTCTTATGAATTTATAAATTGCGCACTATAAGATTTTAACAACAATAACTAATAATAAAATAAAAGAATTATAATAATAGATATGTAAATATAGTCCTTCTCTTTCTAAAATATTGTTGTATATATGTAGAGCCAAATGCGAGCAAATAACGGGTGTGCAGGTGGTCTTGACGGTGGGCAAAGGATGATTATACCCTGGTTTCACGGAACGACTAAAAACTGGATTCTTCGCATTTTCTCGTTTTTGAGCACCAGGTGACCAGCCAGGGCGGAAGTCGGTAGCGCTGTCCAAGTTGTGACAAGTAGGGACCGAAACGAGATTTTATCGCGTTACTCAGAACGATTTAAATTATGAATGTTCACTGTAATTTCTGGAATTTTCTATTTGTTTTTCTTTCTTTCATAGATAACACTAGTATTTTCCAACGATATTTATATTTTATTACATAACAAACTGAGCATGCAGTGATGAGAACTTGAGAGGCCGACAAAAAAATCCGTCATATTTTAAGTTGGATATTAAATAAGAATTGTAACAATTTTTAAAGAAATCGGCTTAGTCATTTAAGCGAAGGGTATTGGTAATTTTGAAAAAATACGAGGGTTGGAGACCAAAATAAATCTTACGTATTTCATAAACTAGACAATAAATAAGCTTGGTACGAAATTTTATTGAAATCCGTTCAGCTGTTTTAATTTGATGCATGGTAGAAACACACAGTGAAAAACAAATGTTCGAATGATTGAAATTTTAGAAGTTATCAAACTTGAATTCCAAGTATTTCATATTTGTTTTAAATGTAAAATTGTTCAACAGTCGTACAAATAAATTTGAGTTTTCTATAAGGCGAAAAAGAGAAAAAAAAATCAAGCAATTTTGATTGAGCAAACTCCCTCAATCCATTTGTATAAGTTTTAAAAAAATGAATGCGTTGTAGGAACTTTTAACACCAGATTTGAAAAGTTCGGGTTCAATTTAATCTAGAGAAAGTCATTTTAAAAGTTGTGCAGCACAGCTAAAAACTTTCTGAAAGATCCAATGGATGTCTGCTTCCATAGATTTATCCGTAAAACCTTATTGAAGTCTACGTTCTATGTTTTTTTATTTCTGATTTCAAAACTGGTGGCGTCACAAACTGAGATGTTATTGATTAAACAAAAATAGTTTTTATTATAATTCAAGTTACAACTTGTTATCAATCATATTTTTGATCACATCACAGTAATTTTTTTTTTTATACTGGAAATGTTTATTATACATGTAATAACTCGTTAATATCAATTAAACTGCAGATATAATGATCACATTAGGATTGTTATTTTAATTCTGATTAACAATCTTTAAAATATTTTGAGATTGTGAGTATTAGTTGGGGCATCTTCGTCATCAGTATCAGCAGGAATGACCGCATTAGATGATTGGAGAATATTGTCCAGGTAACTAGATGTTGATAGTTGTAAACTGATATCTTGCGAAGCTCAAGTAAAATATGATGTTTGCAATGTGGTAGCAGCAGCCGATAATTTCCATTAAAACAAATGCAATTGTAGCCCTGGATAGTTGTTGGATCATTGTTGTTAGGGCTGTATTTATGTTTAGTGTATATATGTGTTTGATTCTGAATGATGAGAAATGATTTTGCAGCGTAAAAGATTTACTTCATTCTTTCTTCTTTCAAAATGCAACAACATGTCCAAGTAACATATTGCTTAAATAAGATGGTTACTACCACACATTAACTTTTTTCATGTCTGCTAGGTTGAAATGAGAAAAGTCGAGAATTTCGTTGTGATCGATAACTTTACATTACGATGACATTCGAGTTATATCTTATCTTTTCCAAAAGGCTGTTAACAGACTGGTACTGAGATAACATAGTTGTTGCAACATCAGTATCGTCATCGTCTGAAATCATTCTTCTGCCATATTCATTTAAAAGAACTAAGCTAATTCGAAAAAGTTGACCAATTATTGTCATGGATGGCTATTTTAGATTTGCATCTAAGTTTTTGAATTTGGTTTTAAGATTTTCATGAACTGACTCAACTATCCTTCTCGTTTTGGTCACTAGACGCGATTCATTTAGTCTTCTGTTCTCACCGATATGGCTTTTTTCATAAAATAAACTAAATCAAATTGTCGTATTTTAGCTGTATCGATCATTTTTATCTTTTATAGTTTTATGAGAAAAACATTTTTGAAACAAAAAACAACCTTTTTTTTTGGTTTTTCCATAATAACTCCTAATCGCATGCGATTTTCGCGCCAAAACTTTAGCAAAACATTTTTCTAATAAGTGCCTAAGTTTGGCAAATTTGGTCCAAATCGGTGCTTGGGGCAGATTCACATAGAAAAAGAGTGAAGCACTTTCAATATTAAAAGTAATATTCAATTTTGGCAGTAAATACGGGACATTTCGTGTAATACGGGACAGATGTCAACTCTATACTCAGTTATCTACTCGGATATCCATCGCAAGCAGCAATGAATAAGTGAGAACAGAAGACCAAAATAATTATTAACATATTTTAAGTTCAGTCACAAATAAAATACAAACCCAATTTTAAAGAAATAGGCTCGGCCGTGTTTTCGGTTCGATTTTGGAGAACTGGATAAAATAAAGATCAAAATAAATATTTTAAGTTGGACCGTAAATACCAAATATAACTGAAATACGTTCAATTGCTTTAGCGTGATGTGTAAATAGGCAGAGAAATATACTCGTACAGACAAAAAAAATGTTTACAAATGGATTGAGGGAGTTTTCGCATGCTCAATCAAAATTGCTTGTTTGAATTGATTTTTTTTAATGTTTTTCGCCTTATAGTAAACTGTAAGATTTGATTGCACGACTGTTCACCAATTTTACGTTTTTTTAAAAAAAAATATGGCAATTTAGTCCAGTAAAATGGTACATTTTGGTATGCAAAAGGTCGGGTAGATCTGATTTTTGGATATGTTGTGAATGTTGGGTTAATATCATAAAATCCAAGTTTTCGACCTCCGCGCGCCATGGCGCGCCACGTGCTAGCAACAAAACAAAATTTTTGACCTTCGCTATGTTTTTTCACAATATCTCCTGAAAGGTTTGCTTTACAGAAAATAATATCCTTTCCAAATGTAGAGTAGAGTAAATTTGTCATAGTTTGAGCCCAAAACCAGCATTGTAGCTGCAATAGTGATTGAGATACAGGCTTCCCAAAAATCACGATTCTCTACAAAATTTATGAAAATTTATGATTGTTCGGCAATTTTGTTGAATATCACCGAAACCAATGAAACTGCGCAAACGTCATACGGAACAAATTTAAAGGCTAGGAAATTTGCTATAAAGAAAGCACAATCGGATGTTTCTACGACTTATAGTAAAGGATATACGGTTGTTCAACGAAAGGGTGTAAAAAGTTTGACATCAAAAAATAGTCCAGGAAAATGATATATTTTGGTATGCTAAACGTCGTGTAGTTTTGATTTTTGGATATGTTGTTAGTGTTGGGCTTATATCGTAAAATCCAAGTTTTCGACTTCCGTGCGCCACGGCGCGCCACTTGATATGAACAAAACATCAAAATTTTGGACCTTTTCAATGTTTTACACAATATCTCCTGAACGGTTTGTTTCACAGAAACTATTATCCTTCTCAAATTTAAAGTAGAGTAAATTTGTCACAGTTTGAGCCCAAAACCAGCTCTGTAGCTGCAATAGTGACTGAGACACAGGCTTCCCAAACATCACGATTTTCTCAAAAGTGTATGAAAATTGTGATTGTTCGGCAATTTTTGTGGAATATCGCCGAAACCAATAAATAGAGCAAACGTCATAAAGAAAAAATTTAAAGGTCGGAAATTTGCTATAAAGAAAGCACAATCGGATGTTTCTACGACATATAGTAAAGAATATACAGTTGTTCAACGAAAGGGTTTAAACAGTGGGACATCATAAAACAATAGGCGAAACAAATGTACGAAGTTTGCTCAGGAAAACCTTAGCAGTATTTGGTATACATAAACCATAAAATATACGGTTTTTAACGTTTTTGTCTCTTTGGTGGTTGACTAAGCCGATTTCTTTAAAAATTGATACAATTCTTATTTAATATCCAACTTAAAATATGACAGATTTGTTTGGTCGCCCCCTCAAGTTCTCATCACTGCATTCTCAGTTTGTTATGTAATAAAATATAGATATCGTCGGCAAATATTCTAATAGTGTTTTCTATGAAAGAACTGCATTTAGCTAAAGATTTGTACTTAACTAAAGCCAGTTGCTTTAAGAAGACAATAAGATATAAATTGTTACATTTAGGCAAAAACAAACTTTTTTTCCCGACAACTGCAGTCATTACTGAGCATTATTATCATTTTCTCCCACATTTCCCTAGCTCTGTAGGCTCAATTCCCACTACGCTGAACATAAAGCAATTTCACAATCTGCAAATAGCGGTTAAATATAATCTGATTGAGATATTCTTTTTCTTCCTCTAATATTTATTTTCTAGGAAAAGTTGATTCACACAGTATGGAACAATTGTCTCAGAAGCTGAAGGATTCCTGTGAAAAATTAGATGAGCAGAAACTTGAGGACAGTAATTATAAATTATCCGTAGGAGATTGCGAATACACGGGAAACTTCAGGAATTCTTACTTGAAAGGATTTTCTAAGTGTGCTTTCGAGTCCTTGGACATTGTGAATTCGTCTATAGTAGCTGAAATTCGTGTAAGTATTGTCTAAATCGACGATTTTAAACGCTACCTCTACTTTCGGGTAGATGGCAGATGGTAGATTTTATATTTAAATCTATTTTAAGCGCCACCAGGGGTGGTGAGAATGACTAAAAAAGAATATTAAAAGAATGATTAGGATAAATTGTTGAAAGAAACACGCTGCATTGACTGAAATGTTGTAAATGCTATAAATCTTTTTCTTCACCTCTTAATGTTGTTTGTGAGTAGAAAATTAGTGGCACTGCTAAAACTTGAAGATTGCAAATAATGGTCACATCTTCGAGATCCAGTTTGATCTGAAAAATGCGTAATCCCTTTTACCATGAATTCCAATGCATGACAGAATTGCAATGCATGAATCAAGAATGAAGTTATAGGGTGTTTGTGTATTGCCATTGGGGTAATACTGTATTCAACTGCTAAATTCAATTTAACTACATTGAAAGATAATAGTAAAAAGTAATAGTAAGCAAACATTCTTGAAGGGTATGCATATATCTCTGAAACCGCTTCAGTTGGAAAAACGAAATTTCACATGAGTGTTCTTTGTCAAAATCTAAAGTATACGAATTCGACGAATTTCCGATATTCGGATCCTAAGGTGTGTAAACGGGGTGGAGGGCAAACTTTCCTGCAGGGTATGCATATCTCCGAAACAGCTTGAGTTGCAAACGTGAAATTTCACATGAGTGGCCTTTGTCGAAATCTAAAATATACATATTCGACGAATTCCAATATTCGGATCCTAAGGGTGTAAAAATGGGGGGTTGGGGAATTTTATTATTTTTCTTATTATGATGGTCTTTGTGGAGAGGTGCCGATTAGACTGAAGTAACAACTAGACAAGTTCTAGAACTGAACTGCCACGTATTTATTCGATGAAAAACTTTTACAATGTGAATTGATTGGCTTAAAATGATTTAGATAAGTGATTAAAATATACATAATGATTGCGAAAAACATAAATCTAAATTGAATTAACGTTAATTTGATTAACGGATACAATGGTAAAGAATTAAAAAATAAACAGAACATCAATCATTAGGAAATGAAAAACAAACAAGGAATGTTTTATATATGTAGGGCCGGTATGCACCGAAGTGCGCGCTTCGTATCCGAAGCCTCCGTGTTCCAGGGAGCGCTAGTGTTCCCAAGATGGCGAACCCCTAGCAGACTCCCTAGAATTTCAAGGGAAAGATACTGGGGTGGTTTCCCGTGGCCTTCCCCAGAATGAATGACGTCAGACCGAAGAGAAAGTGAAGAAGAGGCTGGACAACACAGGAAAGGAAATTGAAACAGCCATGCCACTGCCGGGATTCGAACCCAAGTACTGGCGCACTGGCCGCCACGGCTGGCCGCCGCCGTGACCGCACGACCACGCCAGCACGGCATGTTTTGTATAAATTACGGTTAAAGATAAAATTAGTAAACATACAGCTAAATGATTATATTGATTCCTAAAAAAATGTTTTATATGCAGGCTGTTATAAAATGTTTTATTTCTGTGGTAATTACGAGGGTCAGTCAGTAAGTAATGCCTCCTATTTTTGTTCTCCTTTTAATTGTCAAGAAATTCAAATGCAATTATATAACTTGAAAACCACAACATTGACGATTAATTTGTCACTTTTCAATATAATCTCCGTCAATTTCCAAAGTTTTGGTCCACCTTTTAACAAGGACATGTATTCCAGCGTGGTAAAAGGCATGGTCTTGCTTCCTAAGCCATTGTAGCACGGAGGTTTTCACGGCCTCCTCATCTTCAAAGTGAATGCGAAACAATTTATCTGTTGTCATCCGACCGTCACTACGAATGATGTCATCGACTCGCTGAATGTTGCGTGGAGTCACGCCGGCCTGCCGCTCCGCTTTTCGTCAGCCAATGGTGTTTACCCTTCAGCTTCGTTACAGCGACGAACCCATCGTCTAACAGTGCTGACATCCACTGTTGCATCACCGTTCACATTTTTCAGCCTTTCATGAATGCGAATGGGCCTTTCACCTTTCGCATTAAAGAATTCAATCACAGAACTCAGTCTAATACAAACATCGATGTCAGCCATTTTGCAAGCGGATGCAGTGCTGCCACCTGTTGATGCAGGAAGCTGCTACTGCAGTGGATTGGAGAAGAGGGTTTGAGGAATAGCGCGAAATTCAAATTTTTCATTCACTAACTTATTTAAGGAGAAAAAAAATTGCAAGCATTACGTATTGACTGACCTCGTAGATCCATCCAACAGTCAATACTATAATTATAGAATCAACAAATGCATCAACAATTTTTTGTTTTATAAAATTCAAAATTTATTGAATTACATAGATAGATGTATTTAATTGATTTATAATATGATGAAAATAGTTCTATGTTTATTTATCATTTGCATCTAATCCTAAATACGTTATAGAATTTATTATTTGCAGTTTATGACAGTTGGTATTTATACAATCTGTATACATGTTCATTAATATTTTTAGATAACTGAATATTTTTTTGTAGCTATGTATGTGTAATTAGATTTGGTTCATAGTTTTTTGAAGCAGCGATCTTCAGTCCAGTCAACAGAAATGGAAAATTCCAACCTCTCCATATCAACCGACTTGGGACAAACCATTCTTAAGGAAATTAAAGCTATAAAAGAAGAATTGAATAAGGTAAATGACGATATGAAATTTATCAGCTTGCAGTATGATGACATGTTAATGAAATTAGAAAAAAACAATGAATTCCTAAAACAAACAAATGATAGGCTTAAGAAATTAGAAGTTCAGGACGCAACTAATAAGGAAATAATAAATAATATGGAAATGGATATTGAAAACTTGGAAAGTTAACTCGGTAAAAATAATTTAGAGATCATAGGGGTTCAACAATATCCAAATGAAAATCTATCGAAAGTGATTGAAACAATATCAAATGCTTTAGACACAAACCATCTGCTAAAAGATATCGAGATTTATCATCGATTCCCAACCCATAACTATGCCAAGAAGAAACCTATAATCTTAAAATTCTGTAACTATCTGCAAAACTGGAATGGGTAGAAAAAATGAAAGCAAAAAAAGTATTAACAAATAGTGAATTATTCCAGAATAATGATACAACAAGAATCTATATGAATGATAATCTAACAAAAAAGAAAAAAAAAATTGTTCTGGCTAGGAAAACAGAAAGCAAAAGACAAAAACTATAGATTTGTTTGGATCAAGAACCAAAAAATTCTTGTGAAAAAAGATGACAACTCAACAATCCAAAAAATTGAAAATGAAAATGATCTTAGAAAGATTGAATAGGAAAAGTATAAGAAAATGGAAGAAATTAATTTATATTCTGAAACTAACATCTTTAATAATTTAGATAACTGGAAAGAAAAAAATATTAATAATCTTATCTCTTGTGATACTAATTTGAATTTTGTTTTTCTAAACATAAGAAGCCTCAAGAAGAATTTTGAGTATTTTAAAGCTAATATAGATCAAGCTATAGAGTATATTGATGTAATTATTCTGGCAGAAGTAAATGTAACATTGGAAGAAATCAAAATTTTTAAATTTGACACTTTTAATGATATATGCAAATTGCGTGAAAAAAAAAGGGGGAGGACTATTAATTTTTTATAAAAATTATATAACTGTTGACAATTGGAATTTTGAATCAAAATCCTTTGAAAACATAATTTGTAATACAAAGAAAAAGACAAAAAATTTATCTCAAAATAAAGAAGTTGAAGCAACAATATTAGCAATCTATAGACCACCCGATGGTAATATAAATGACTTTTTCATTGAATTAAATGAAATAATGCAAGAACTTAATAAGAAAGTTCAAGACAACCACCCACTGTTATCAATAGGTGATATTAATATCAATCTATTAAATAATAAAAATAACTTAACAATATTAAAATATATAGAAATATATAATAATCTTGGTCTAAGAAATTTTATTTATGCAGTTACCAGGGACATAAAAACTAATGTATCACATTCTAAAACATGCATAGATCATTGCTTTGCAAAAGCACCTAAATCTAATATTATTGGAAACGTTATTCACAATGACATATCTGATCATTACATGATCATGATGCAGCTCATGAATCTCAAACCGAACTCATTAAAAAAATCTAAAATGAATGTATATAACAAATATAATAACATAAAAAATGAAGTAAATTTTTTTGATAAATTACATGAAATTACTAATAAGGTAGTAACATATAATATAAATAATCCAAATAAAATGATAAACATGCTAATGAAATGTATCCATCAATCAAAAAAAAAATAATAGACATCTACAAGAATTTAATGATAATTCTACAACAAATATTTTACGCTCATCAAAGACATATAGAAATATATATAAAAAAGCTTGGATGACTGATAATTTACTTAATCATATTAGAGAAAAAGATAAACTATTTCAAAGATATAAAAACAATAAAACAAATAAAAAATATTTGGATGAATATAAAATTAAAAGAAATTGGTTAAATAGTTATATAAGAAAAATTAAAAAAAAACTACTATCACAATATACTAAATGAAAACATTAAAAATGGAAAAAACTATTGGAATATAATAAACTCTGTTATAAACAAAAAGGACACAACCATAAACAATAATTTAGAAAAACTTATACAAAGAAAAGGATTACAAACTACTCTTACTGAAATGGGTGTATACTTCACAAACATTGGTAAAGTTGAAATCTGTAATTGTAATAATAATCTCTTAAAAACAAATAATATCCAGTCTCCCAATTCAATAGTTGTGTTTCCTCCTACAATAACTGAAATCACTGAAATAATCAAAAATATGAAAAATAAAAACTCTGTTGGATTAGATAATGTTATTATAGAGGATATTAAAAAATTCCATCTTAATATAGCAAATTTTATGACTTTATTAATAAATAATATTATTATAAAAGGTATATTTCCAGATAAATGGAAAATAGCCAAATTAATTCCTATTTTTAAAAATGGAAATTATCTGAATATAACAAATTATAGACCAATCTCATTACTCTCAAATTTATCAAAAATTACAGAAACCTACATTTTTAACACAATTTATAATTTTATTGCAAAATATCAGTTAATACATAAAAATCAATATGCATATCAAAAAAATAAAAGTACAACATTATTATTACAAGATTTAAATGAAATTATAAATAAAAGCTTAAATCAAAGTAATTTCATTCTAATTATATATATAGACATGCAAAAAGCATTTGATAGTTTAGATCACAGCATATTACTACAAGAACTAAATAATATTGGTATCAGAGGCCCAATGCTTAATATACTAACAAATTATTTAAAAAAAAGAAAATTCAAAGTTAAAATTCAAAATAAAATAAGTAAAATATATAATTTAAAAAAAGGCATACCACAAGGATCTACATTAGGTCCAATATTATTTATAATATATATTAATACAATTTTCAAAAATTCAACAAATTCAAATACCTTTGCTTATGCAGATGATTTATTATTAATAAACACAAATAAAAACTTTTCTATAGCACAAGAACAAATACAAAATGACTTTATTAATATAATTAAATGGACACATGACTATAAATTAGCCATTAATAAAAATAAAACAAAATATATGATAATTACTTCAAAGAACAAAAAAATCAACATTATACCAAAAATAAAATATCATGAATTCCACTGCATACACAACCAACCAGAAGATATGAACACCTGTAACTGTGAATGTATAGAAATAATAAATAATTATAAATATCTAGGTCTATATATAAATAATAAATATACATGGCATACTCATTATATTCATATATTAAAAAGGTTAAATTACTTTTTATATATGTTTTATCATTTTAAAGACATCTTTCCTAAAAAAACAAAAATTATATTATTCAAATCATATATTGACTCAATAATAAATTACGGTATAGATAATTGGATCTATATAAATAAAAATGAAATGAAAAATATCAACAGAATCTTGAAAAAAAATAATAAATTTCATTTTTCCTAACTTTAATAAACTGCAAATTGAACAACAAAATCAAATTTTAATAAATAATAAAATATTATTTCCTCAACAAAGAGTTATTTTTAATTTAATTATGCAAAAATATTATATAATATGTTATAACATGCAGGAAGAAAATATCCATACAACAAGAAGTAATATAATATATACTAAACAAGTCTTTGATAATCCAGGAAATAACTTCGGATTACGAATTAAAAACAGACTTATTAATAAAATATTCGACCAATTTTCAATTGATATGAAAAAAATTGAAAAGATATCTATCTTTAAAAAAATAATATATAGAGATATAATATCTGGTAAAATTATTTGGGTCGACTAATTTTGAAAAAAAAAAAAAAAAAAAAAATTAATTTTGTATACTTTATGTACTTTACTTCACATTTATTATGTACTCATAAGTTATGCATTTATAAGATATCATAAAAGTTTATATATAACTTTTATTTTCAAATTTTGAAGTATTGCTTAATATTATTCTTATTTTATTTGTAAAATTAATGGAATATTATGTTTACTCTAAATGTATATAGGACCATTTTTGTTTCTGATATCCTTTTAACTCCCAGCACCTATAACACAGGTCAATTAACCTAGTAGGACTGTAATGTAATATTTTGATGAATAAAATAAAAAAAAAAATATTATCTAATTTCTGAAGTTTTTTCTATTTTAAATCTGAATTTAAGATTTGACAAGTAATTTCGAATTATATTAATAATGTTATCTCTAATCACTATTTTGTGAAGATTACTATGATATACAGAATGATTAATACTATCAAATGCTTTTTCATTCATATTTTTTATTTCCTATTTGTTTTGTTTTATCTTTCAAGTTCTTGAAGTTTTTTTTTTCAAGAAGTTAATGATTAAATTAAATTTAATTATTTCAGGATTCTTATTTTTTAGAATTTCATGTTTCTAATTTGCTATTTGTATTTTTTTCTTTAGTTTCCAGTAATTCTATGGCTGGGTAATGCAACGCTCAACTTAAGGTACTGTAAATTTGCGAAAAATACTTCTGTTGAAATTTGGTACAATGATATCTGGACCTTCGTAACCATGAAAGTGGTTATCAAACTTCA
>JAFIDM010057293.1:0-13307 GCA_023159025.1 Thereuonema tuberculata | reverse complement strand
AAAGATACCCGGTACCCATTTTACAGAGGGCTGGGTAGGCCCTAGGACCCGTTTGGAGGAGAATTGAGCGTGGAAAAATTCCTGCCGCACGCCGAGGCCTGAAGCGAACCCGCCACATCCAACCCGCAGCCAAGCGCCTATACACACTCGGCTACCGGGCCCATTATAGAGGTCCGTACAGTTCCTATACATGAAACATTGTACTAAAATATATAAAAAGATAATATTAAACACTGGTATCCTATAGAATATAATGAGATCCATTCAACCAATATAAAGATGGAGATAAGATACAAAATTCTTGAAATCAATTAGTGATGATTATATTTCATAATATGAAAAATTGAAAAAAAAAATAAATTGAAATTTTACAAATTCCACAGACGTCGACGTTTGACTGTTGTTAGGCCACTCGGCTCCTCAGTCTCTTGCCCCATATATTTCCGTCCCGAACATGCATTCCAGGTCTTCAACATCTGACTCGTCAATTTCATCTTGTTGGAGGGAGTTAGTGCAGGAGTTCCTCTTGCAGTTGGCACAAATCAATGAGCACTTAAACCCAGCTTTCCGACACTCACAACCACCTGCACACCCCTTTTTTCATTTGCAGAAAATTGTGGAGAGAAGAGACTGTGGAGCTGATTTCTTGGAGGTAGGAACCGGGTCAAGACCAAAGTTCGAAGCCTATTTTTGCCAATCGTCATGTCGGACCATATCCCAGATCCAGCACTTATCAGACATTCTGATAGTAAACCACCCATTGAGCGCAAACCGTGTGTAGTCTTCTTGGGATATTTTCTTTTCAAGGCCCATCATGTCTTGTAAATAGAGCTGCGCACATTTAGCATACAGAAAATGTCCACTGGCATGAAAATCTGGTAGAATTTTCTTAACAGTGGTGAGATGCAGTTTCCAGTCGCCACTCCTCTCAGCCTGTATGAATTGCTTCATCAGAGTTGTCATGTCGAAGTAGAGAATCCAAATCTTGGCAGTGGGACCATTTAGCTCCAGCTCTTCAAGTTTCTGTCCAAACATCTGCTTCAAAGTTTCATGATGAAGGGCTTCCAAGGGACTTGTTGAGGTATACACGTCTTCAAGGTGCTGACCTGTTCTCTCATTGTCACTCATTCTTGAGAGGATGACATGTGCGAGAGCCAAATTGCAAAAGATATGTGCACGAACTTCGCTTGAATAAGCACGCCCAACCATCATTTTTTCTGATGATATCTGCGCGTAAGCATCGCAGAGTAGCTTTTGTAGCCCACTTCCACTCATAATGTAGCCTATGGCTCCGAAGAATGACATCAAAAGATTTAACCCTCCCAACCGCACTTTGGCCATGCCCAAATCGGAGACTGGAGGGAAAGATGCCACTATCACACGTGCCTTAAGATAGAGAGGCTGGTCAAATGTAACAAAACAGACATTTTGTTTGATGCTTTTGCATTTGTTTAATGCAGTGAGAAGTAAAGTGTACACTGTGTCATAGTTGCTGGGAGGTGCATTGATGAATGGAAGGAACAGTGTCTGTGACGTCGAGTACGGTTCAGAGCACGTTCAGAGTACGGTCCATGAAGCCATTCCAACCTGGAAGATTATTTCCTTTCCATCTACCAAAAATCCACTTCAAATCAGCAAGTTTAATGTTAACTCTTGAACAATTTTCCGTCAAGTCCTCAAACATGATGCTCTTCAAAGGTGCTCCAGTATGTTCAAATGTTATTACTGGAATTACAAAGAATTCTGCAACTGTGCTGGCTTTTGGAACAGTACTTCTTCTAGCAATTACTAGCCTCACTTGAAGAGGCAGAAATTGCTGGCGTTACACATTGGATACTGCCCATGGCATGGAAATTATTACGGACATCAATTGTGTCAACATTGACATCTGCATTCTCAAACTTTCTAAAATAGAAATCATTATGAAAATTCAAAAATATTTTTTTTTTATTTACAAAAATTAGGTGCTATTAAATAAAATTAAAAAAATGCTTACCATCTTTTAGCACGGATTATTATCCGTGAAAAAAGGATAAAAGTTCACGACGTTTCTGACCCTCAACTGATTCGGGTCCATTTTCAAGAGCATTTAAAAACATCCTCCATTGATGGTGTCGTCTTGTAAAATGATATTTTTATAAATTTCCGGAAATCATGTTTTTCGCCCCCTATTGCATTTTTCTCGAAATATATACTACGGAAGTGATTCTGCACAGGCATCCTGCGCCTGTGTAGAAATCCGCTACTGTCTAAATATGAACTTGTTAGTATCATTTGTATTTTAAGAAATATCTCTTTTCTGTACAGTAAACAATATTTTGCTTTAAACTACAGCGGAATGATAGTCTTTCACGTCTTCGAGTTCCTCTTCGGTACTTACTTGATAACAAAACAAATGTACTACACTTCTAAAAGTTTTATTCCATCAAACATGTTTGTACTTGATCGCATTCGTGAATGCGTGAAATATGACCGCTAGGATTGCCATTCGCAAAACGTGTCATAGCTGGCGTTATTCATTTGTCAATTTATTTTAGAGGCTATTTCTTACTTATTAATTATTTTTATTATAAAAAAATTAATAATTAAATAACATAATTTGTTTTTATTTTGAGAGCTGAATTTTGAGGCCCCCTTGATTGATAAGGTCCCCAGGCGTGAGCCTCCTGCGCCTATGCAGAAATACGTCATTGACTAAATATGAATTTTAGGTTAATGTCATTTGCATTTGATGAAATATAGCTTTTCTGAATAATAAACAATATTTTGTTTTAAACTACAGCGGAATCACAGCCTTTCACATCTTCGAAATGACCGTCAATATGGGTAATTCCTGCTGAATGTCGTAAGTGGACGAAACAGCTGTCCTAGATTCGCTTTGACGATAGCGGAAGGCGTGAATGAATTGTGCAATCACGTTATTGCTTTTTCTTTTTCAATTTGTGCAAGTTAAGCTCTCCCCCATATAAATAGTTATAAATTTGTTTTAATTTAAATAATGTTTTCAATAGCCAAAAATTAACTTAGAAATTAATAATTGTGACCAAATGTCTGAATTCCATCGGTCAGTTATTAATTTAAAAAAATCGTATTCTAAAATGCATTAGAAAATGATAAGAATTATAGCCAATTGTAACATTTATTCTGCCGAAAATCTGGTCCTTTCATGTAAACGGATATATTCATTTTTTTCATTCAGGTTTCTACAACATTAGATTGGTAAATACAGACACTTGCCTCTTTTGAAAGTGTTCCTTAATAAAGTATTCATTAATGCTACTTAAGTTTAAAAAAATTATAAAAAAGCAATTGATTAGAAGTTTATTCAAAAATCATTCAATAATTTTTAGATTTAAACCTTTCGATGTCTTAAGTTCAAAGCGTTTTAAGTTCGTTAATCGTTTGAAACGAATGTTTTTCTTTTTTTTTTTGTTTTATTGGCATTTTTTGCTTTCAGTTGATCATCTTTTTACATCAGTATTTCTACATCGATAAGTAAAATCCTATTTTATAAAATGAACTATTACCTTAAATGGAAAACTAAATCTTTCAATAAATAGTATTCAAATTAGGGATGGTATGAATTTTCAGGGCATATCTAAATGGAATACAGGTCACTTTCTTTCTTGAATATCTGCAACTATTGTATCGCAAGAAATGTGAGTGTTAGCACCACAGCGCGATCACATAATCAATAATTTTAAGTTTATCTGAACATTAAAAACTCTCGAAAACAGAAAACTTCACAAGTACTGATTAAAAGCAACTGTAAGTTAATTCCTATTTATTTCAAAGATCATTCTAGAAAAGTAATCTATTTTAATATTTACTAGCGAAGTGGTGCAAGAGAAATCAACATGATTGTCCCCATTGTCATTTAGTTTGATCTGGTAATATTATTATAGGGTGATTCACACCTTATAAAGTTCAGATAAACTGCAAAATTATTAATTCTATTGTGATCACCTTTGTATCATCTTATTTATTTTCTTAGGTTAAAATATTTCTTTTTAGTCCAAAAAACCTTTTTTTTTCAGTTCATGTTAAGTCAATTGTTATGGTCTTTTAAGTTTCCTTATTTTATTTTCCTTCTCATTCCTTTTCTTTTACACAAGCTCGTATCGTTATGTCACTTTGCTGATGCTAAAGTCACCTTTGCCTTATTTTGCTTTCTTGCTTTCTCCGCCATTTTTTTTTATTTCTTTTCCTCTCTTTATTTTTCAATTAAACTTGGCTTGGAAAGCTTTCACATTAAATCTCCATATTTTTCTTTTTTTTTATATATATATTCTTATTCCCTTCCATCTTATGTTAACTTTATTATTAATGTCTGTTGATTATTGTATAGTTTATTACATGTAACTTTGTTTTTATTTGAGTTACTTTAATGCTGCCGAGAAGGTGTAGCCATTTTTATTTTCTCTGTGGGACTCCGATAATGTCATCTGGAGTTTCACAACACCCTTTGTTTCTTGAAGGGCCTTTGGCTGACCATTGTCTACGTCACCATGCCTATTTAAAGCACCCATGAAACTTCTGAGGCAGTCTCCCCGTGAAACGTCACCCACGGTCAGAGATAAGTGACGATTTTGGGAATCGAGATACGGCTTGTCTTTCTATCTCTGTGCACAGTAAATGGTGAGACTGCGTTTTATCCTATTGGTTCTACGTCTCCGGATACATTGAGACAATTTCTGTTAACGTACAGTCAGTTTCCTGGATGTCAGCTTGTTATTAGGAAACGAAAACAGAATAATCGTACACGCCGAGACAAACTAACGATAAATCTAGGCAGACATTGTTGGATGTGTGCGACGATCGCAAAAGTGAAAAGGGAAAAGGTGAAGTTAGCATTCTGTTTCCCGGTGTTTGCGTGTGAATTTCGACGAGCACAAATTTGTGATTTTCAGTGGGTATCCTCAATGTTTATTTTCGTGAGTATCCAAGTCAAAGACGCTGAACTTGTGAGTAACAATTTTTTTCTTTGAACTGGATGTGAACTTTAAGAAAGACACTATTGTAGAAGTATGTTTATTTGAGAAAGACTATTCTTCAGACTGTCATCATTATAGAGACATTAACTATTGTAGGACTATTTATGTAATTTTATATTACTGTTAAACCTTGTTGTTATCATTTACTCTATCGAATACTAGTATGTATTATCCTTACAATTGTTATTTTGATATGTAATATTATAAGGCTACTTCTTATTTAATCTTATTGTGTGTTATTGTATTGCATTGGTTTCATTTATAAATATATGTTTTTCTTTTATCTAACAGACTTCTTTTCCCTGGTATTGTTTTTATCTAATTTTGGCAGTGGAATCTTCTTGGGCCCAGCGGTTCCACCAGCTAAGCTTTATCTTCATCACCTACCTTTATTGGGTGTAGGCTTCCTAGTGCATTAGATTAAGATGGAGCGGGCGCGGCAGGCGCGGCGGAGGAGGAATTGTGCATTTTGCATTTTAAACGCTTACTAACCATACTAGACAACATATCAAAAAATTAGAACTAACGGACCTTCTGTAAGGTACCCCCCCTCTTTGGTCTCTATTTGCTGGACTAGTGTGTCACAATAGCAAAAACCAGCAATATTCCGTTGTTCTTGATTTTTGATTTTACACAACACTCGTGGGTTGGTAGGTTCATAAAAATATACATGCGTTTTGTAGGTAATTAAATTCCCTACACATTTTATTCTGATACTTGTTTCCCTAGAATAGGCCATAACGCCGAGACAAACTAAGGATAAATCTAGGCAGACATTGTTGCATATGTGCAACGATCGCAAAAGTGAAAGGGAAAAGGTGAAGTTAGCGTTGTGTTTCCCGGTGTTTACGTGTGAATTTCGACTAGCACAAATTTGTGATTTTCAGTGGGTATACTCAATGTTTATTTTCGTGAGTATCCAAGTCAAAAAGGCTGAACTTGTGAGCAACAATTTTTTTCTTTGAACTGGATTTGAACTTTAAGAAAGACACTAGTGTAGAAGTATGTTTTTTTTGAGAAAGACTGTTCTTCAGACTGTCATCATTATAGAGACATTAACTATTGTGGGACTATTTACGTAATTTTATATTACTGTTAAACCTTGTTATCATTTACTCTATCGATTACTAGTGTGTATTATCCTTACATTTGTTATTTTGATATGTAGTATTGTAAGGCTACTTCTTATTTAATCTTATTGTGTGTTATTGTATTGCATTGATTTTAATTATAAATATATGTTTCTTTTTTATCTAACAGACTTGTTTATCTATTCTTTTCCTCGTATTATATTTATCTAATTTTGGCAGTGGAATCTGCTTGGGCCCAGCGGTTCCACCAGCTAAGCTTTATCTTCATCACCTGCCTTTATTGGGTGTATTTGAAATACAGGGTGATCCGGAACACAATGACGATTTCTAAATGATATATTCACATCACAGAACCATAGTTATTTGGAAATATGGTAAATAATCTAAGGTAATGATGACATACTGGTTTACCTTTTTTTTGAGAGATGTAAACGAACATCAGAAGCATTGAATAAATATTTGGGTCTGAGGACAAACATTCCTCCAATTTCAATAGTGGTTGTGTTAATCGGTTTCTTTAAATATCGCTATATTTTTATTTACAACGTTCAGTTTTAAAATCACTTATAAAAAAAAAATCTACGTTTCAGGTATCGCACCTGATAGACGCAATGCAATTTTTTTTTCTTCCTTGCAGCTTCACAGGTAATATTATTAATGTAACATTTTAGACTATTAAAATTTAGAACAGAATTTTGAGCACAAAATGTTAGTAATCTATACATGCATTTAAGTTATTATCAGAAGCATTTGATGTCTTTCTGATTATTTTAGGAAAAAATTACTTCAGTAAAACCATAGAATAAATAAATACTTGCTGTTAAGCAAATATAATGACTTTATGTTTAAATTAACGTAAGCCTTAATGTATAATAAACAATATTTTGATTTAAACTATAGCGGATTTTCTGTACTACATTTTTGACTCTATTTTATTGTTCTATATTTTCACGCCTTCGAGTTGACCATCAAGATGGGTAACACTGGCTGATGATTCTTAAAAGAACGAAACAACTGCCCTAGATTTCCTTTGATACTAGCTGAGGGAGAGAAAGAATTGTGTAATCTAATTATTGCTTTTTAAATATTTCAGTTTCTGGAAGTTAAGCTCTCTCGTATACAACCAGTTAAAATTTTATTTTAATTTAGATAATGTTTTCAAAAGCCCGAGAATTAACCTCAGAACAGTGGCCAAATGTTTGAATTCCAACGATGAGTTAATAAATCATCATCTCTAAAGGGCCACTGGAGGATAGGCGGGGCTTCGTAGTTACAAAATATCCCACCAGGCTACTGCTTGGATTGTGGGATAAGCAAAGCCATGTGCTTTGTTTTAACCCGTATAGATATAGAGGGCGAACTAAAAGATTGATTTCAATGAAACGATTCCAAGCATTCCAAAATTTTCATATCGAATGTAGAGTTGATTGTAGCCTAGTGAAGAACACGACAACAATACATTATCAAGCGAGGATTTGATTTAATTATTTTTAAATGTTTCAAATGAGTCTGGACGACATCGACAACGCGTTTGCTTTTGTAAAGGTTTATTGCTATCAAGATGACAAAAAAAAAAAAAAAAAACAAAAAAAAATGAAGGAGTAAGACTTCTGTACTTCAAAAGAAATATCGATAGCAGATTCCAAACCACGGCAGCCTTAAGTGGCTGTAAAAGTTCAGCAATTTCATAATATTAATGTATTATAAATAAGTTTTTTACGATATGAATCGCCATATTGTTTTGCAATTCAGTATGACGCAACAGTAATTCGTTCCTTATTTACTATATCGAATTTCGTCTTTCATTTCAAGGTATATATATATATATATATAAAGCCGAAGAGTTTGTATGTTTGAACGCGCTAATCTTACGAAGTATAAGTCCGATTTGAAAAATTCTTTTTGCATTAGATAGCTCTTTTATTGAGGAATGTTATATTACTGATATATTGTATTATATTATTGATAGGCTATATTACTGAACTATATAAGACCTATAGGAGCGGAGTAGTAAACATAAACATTAACCAAACTGGCAATCTGAGATTCAAAAAAGAGGTCGAATACATTAATAATGAGGGGGCTGATACATGTGTCAAAAAAACAATATAAAATAAGTTACAATTATATTTACAGTAACAAGGACTTGGTATGATATAATGAAATTAATACAATAAAGTCATTAGAAATATAATATATGTTAAATTTATTATAGATAATAAATTTAATTAAGTTAAATTAAATAGAATTAATTAAAGATTAATTAAAGGTTTTAAATTCACAAATAATAGATTGAAAAAAAAAACAGGCGGAAAATCATTATGATTTACAAAACATTGAGTACATTGAAAATGGTTCACAAAAGAAACTTTTTCAATAAAATAAATACAAAACAAATCTAAAAAAATTACAATTTTTATAACTCATTTTATATTGTTTTTTGATTCATGTTTCCTTTTCCTTTCCCCATCAATAATGAATGTATTCAACCTCTTTTTAAATCTCAGATTGTTTATTTATATCCGATCCGTCTGCTTATTTGTAATGTGAAAATGGCAATTAGAACTATAATTACCATTTTAATCTATGCTATTATTATAAGTCTATCGACGAGAACCGAACTTTACCGAGAAAGGCCGAACTGTGAATGCACAGGTGAGCGAGCGAGATACCATGTCATACGGCTCAGTCATATGGTCGGCTCGTTATGCAGCAGTTGTGCTTCAGAGAACTAATTTTTGTTGATGTGCTTAGTTAATTTAAATAAATACTTCTATGCGTTTCCTATATAATAGGTACTAACCGTAATAGGTAAGCGTACGTTTGACTTCTTCATCTTCTTCTTTCGAATTTGGCCAACTAGGGACCACGTAAAATAACCTCATGATTTTCTTCCTTGATTCAATCTCTTCCTCCAGTATTCTTTCATCCTTTCACTCTGTTGCTTTCGTCTTTCTTCTGTCCAGATTCCCCCTGTTTTCCTTCTCTGCTTGCTTGAAAACCAACAAAATTTTTATCTGCTGATCTGAGCATCCCCCTATTCTCCAGTTTTTCCGTTGTTATTCCCATTTCTTTCATGTCGCTCTTTACCTCCTTAAACCAGGTTATATGTGTTTTGGGGTTTTTATCAAAGTAGTTAAAGAGTTGCTTTGACAATCTGTCCTCATTCATTCTACTAATGTGTCCGTATTCAAGGTGTCCGTAGAATGTTATTCTCCTCTTTCTCATTGTGTCCACAATCCTCTCTATTCTCTCGTATATTTCTCTGTTACTTTTGAGTTTCCATCTTCCATTTTCATAGTTTGGACCAAGAATTTTTCGGATTACTTTTCTTTCCTTCTTCTCAAGTTCATTTAGCTGGGTGGCCGTATTCATTGTTAGGCATTCTGATGCATACAGGCTCTCGGGTTTAATCACAGTTTCATAATGTTTTAGTTTTGTATTTATGGAGATAGATTTCTTGTTCTTGGAATGCAAGTTCCATCTTTCTCGTTCTTGCTAAGTTTGCCTCTTTATCTAATGCGTTTGATTGGATTATTTCTCCTAGGTATTTAAACTTGGTGACTTTCTTTATCTTTCCATACTTTGTTTCTAAGTATTTGGGACCTTTTTTAACATTTGTCATATATTCTGTTTGTCATATATATTATTCTCAAATGATATTAAGAGGCCAGTTTTTTCTGCTGTTTCTTTTAGAATATTTATCTGTTTTACTGCATCTTCGTAACTTTCTGCAAGGATTGCCAGATCATCCGCAAAAGCCAAACAATCAAATTCCAAACCATCCTTCTTTCTTGCCATTCTAACTTTCTGTATACCTTCTATTTCCATTTTTTTTCTCCATTCTCTTATAACTTTTTCGAGTGTGCAATTAAAAAGCAATGGAGATAAACCATCACCCTGCCTCACTCCTGTCTTGATTTCAAACGGTTCTGAAATTTCTCCCATAAATTTAATTTTTGATCTAGTGTCTATTAGGGTTTGTTTTGTAATCGCTAGCGTTTTATTGTCAGCTCCAAATTCTTCTAATGTATTGAACAACGTTTCCCTATCAATGGAGTCATACGCCTTCTTGAAGTCCACGAAGGTCACATGAATTTTTTTGTTTCTTGTTTTTCTGTAGTTGATTATTAGTTTTAGATTCAAGATCTGTTCGTTGCATGATCTGCCTTTTCTGAATCCTGCTTGATACTCTCCTAGTTGTTGGTCTAGTTGTTTTTCCAATCTGTTTTGTAGTGTTTTAGATAATATTTTGTATGTTACTGGAAGCAGTGAGATGCCTCTGTAATTGTTTGCATCAGTTCGGTCTCCCTTTTTGTGGATTGGATGTATTAGAGCAGTTTTCCACTCTTCGGGTATTTTCTCTGTCTTCCATATGTTTTGTAAGACATTGTGTAGCGTTTGAACCGTATTCACATCTACATGTTTCCACATTTCCGCTACCATTGAATCTTCCCCCGTGCTTTGTCATTTTTCAGATCTTTTATGATTTGTTTGATCTCGGTCACATCTGGAGGATCTAAGTCCTTAAAAATGTGTACTGCGGTAATTTTTTCAAATTTTTCTTTCGGTTCTTCACAGTTCAGAAGCTTTTTGAAATATTGTGCCAGTATATTGCAGTTATCTTTGTTATTAAGTGCCAGTTTCCCCTCTTCATTTTTAAAGTATAAATTTTGGGGCTGATATCCTTGGAGACTTTGTTTAAATATTCTGTAGAATGATCTGGTGTTATTCTTCTTGAAATCCTCCTCAATTTGTTTAAATTGATTCTTTTCAAATATTCTTTTTGTGGTTCTTATTATTTTAGCTGTTTGAGATCTTTGGATTTTAAAGTTGACATTGTCTTCATTTTTCTTGGTGGTATACCATTTCTTCCATAATTGTAGTCTTAGGTTTAGGGCTTTTTCGCATTCTTCATTCCACCATCTGTGTTTTTTGTTTTTTTTTTGAGTGGGGCAATCTCAAGGGCTGTGCTGACCATTTTAGTTTTGATCTCCTCCCAGTCGTCCGAGTCTATATTTATTTTTTGTTGAAATTCCTGTTCTTTTGATTTTAGCATCTCCCTATCAATTTTCTGTATCTTGGGTTTATGTTTTTGTAACCTATTTTGTGGTATGAATTTCATTTTTATTGTTGTAAGGTAGTGATCTGTTTCAATGTTGGCACCTTTTTTTACTTTTACATTCATTATTTCTTTCTGGTAGTTCTTAGAGATTGCCACATGGTCGATTTGGAATTCTCCTAGACTTGTGTTGGGCGACCTCCAAGTTTTTTGTTTTCTCGGCAGTTTTTTGAAGTTCGTCGACATTAGTTTGAGATTTTTTCCTTTGCATAGGTCTATCAGCCTTTCCCCATTTGTATTGGTTCTTAGGTGGGCTGGATATTCACCGACAATTTTTCTGAATTTCTTTTCTTTTCCAATTTGGGCATTGAAATCACCCAACAGAATTTTAACGTTTTTGGAGGGGATTCAAGAGATTCCCAAAATATTTCAACTTTTTCTGGATTTGTCCTGTTATCATTATTGATTGGAGCGTGCCCATTAATAAGAGAGTATGTTTTGTTGGTACATTTTAGCGTCAAGATGGATAACCGCTCATTAGGAGAGTAAAAATCTGATATCGAGTTTATAATATTTAGTGACACAATGAAGCCTGTTCCAAGATGTGGGATTCCTCCTCTCATTGGGTTCCGACCTCTTTTTCCCTTGAAGATTCTGTACCCCTCCGAATCCATAGTGTTTTCATCTGTGAATCTTGTTTCTTGGAGTGCTATGATCTGAATTTGTAGCTCATCTAACATTTTTATCATTTGTTTTAATTTCCCGGTTTTCAAGAGTGAATTAACATTCAAGGTGCCAAAGAAGTATTTCCTTTTCGGTTTCATTCTATGCTTCAGCTTTCCTAGGGACTTTGTTTCTCTTCCTGAGCATGTTGGTCCAGGCTCTCCAGAATCCATAGGCCTGATTGCGCCGCCGCTGGCGACGGAGGATTTCCCTTTTGAGATACCTCCTGGAGTAGTTTCTTTTGAAGAATTTTCCATCATGCATAGTTATTTGAGATTTGGTGGGGGATATGGCAAGAGCCATATCCAAGATAAAACTGGGATTGTGAGTCTCAGAGTGTTCAAGCAGCCGCTCCTAACATGGAGAACAGACGCTGTTTGCAGTCGCTCATTGTGAGTCAGACACTGCCTTGCAGTAACTCCATCTAACTCGGAGTTGTGTGTGCCACCGTTGAACTTATTACTTTCTTCCGCTGCCACACTTGGGTTGATGACCTGCATATTCATCAACCAGCTCAAGAGACTAATCTTTTGAGCCCCCCGTCTGTCGTCAGCACCTGACTTAGAATCCCACTGGGGTTATAACCCAGTCTTCATCTAAGTTGCTCAAGTCCGAAGGTCCACCACGTGGAGGTAAGAGTGGAGTTGGGAAGGAGAGGCTAAGTGTCCCGGATGCGAACGTTTGACTTCATATATATAAATGTTAGGTGTTAGGTAGGTTTAATAAAATCAATTTGTAGGTAGTTTTTTTAATTGGTTGCAAAGAACGTGTTATGAATATGAATTTATTATAGATACAATTAATTAAATATATTACTTTTTTTGTAACTTTAAAATTAGTATAGATATAATTAATTAAATTATGAAAACATTTCTTCTTCTTTGTTTGTTTAATGGCACTTTTCCATGGTATTATAATGGATTCTGCCAATGTACGTAAACACCAACGGTTAATTTTCAATATTATTTCCATACGTTTCATCTTTTTTCGACCAACGTAAAGTGCCTACCAGAGTAAAAAACGTGTGCGTTGAATGTACAGGGTATAGGGGTAGTGAAAATATTTAGCAAGGGGGGGTGGACATATTGAATTGTGCCTGGGGCCTCTCAAGTGCTAAATCAGCCACTACGTCTATTTCCAACATACACATCTACATTTAAATAACAATTAAGACATAAAAATTTTCACTTTACAAATCCTTTCCTTGTAATGAAAGACGAAATTCGATAGAGTAAATAAGGAACGAATTACTGTAGCATCATATCGATTCATATCGTAAAGAACTTATGAGTACGAAATAATATATTGGAATGCAATAATATTAATATCATTTTCTTTTCGGAATATAAAAAAACAAACTAAATCGGAACTTTTATCGCTTTAGTTTTACCAAATTTATCAATTAGACTTTCATAATCTAATAACCTAACTATATCA
>JAFIDM010057292.1:0-13309 GCA_023159025.1 Thereuonema tuberculata | reverse complement strand
AATGATTGCAGTAACTGACGCAACATGAAATGGACATATTTATTGGAAACATCTGAATATATTAAAAAAATCTGTGAATTATGAATATGTTTCATGGAAATTTTTGTACTAATGAAAAAATAATACATGTTTAAAAAGATGCATACTTCAGTTATTCTTTGTTGTTATGCTGATTATTTATATAGATGAAAAATGGAAGTAACTGATGCAACATATGTGAATATTTTTAAAATTTATAATAAACATGCACCACACCCCTGTTGTTTACTGGTTTAGGTGTTTCTACCTCACAGATGACATTCTCTGGTGCATACCAAGTTTCATCTGGTTTAGAGGGCCAACGCCAGCCACCTTCACACCTGTGAAGAACGCTGACGAACACTTCACCAGTTGTAGCCTCCACATTATTGATGATACAAGGGTATTTTTCAGAGAGTATTGAACGATAACAAAGATGCCAATGGGAAGGCCATGAGTCTTTGTTTCTGCAATTTTGCAATCTATTATGCATGGATCCAATATTTCTGAGTCAATATCTGATTCTGATGTAGTATTGGCAAAAAGTTCAGTTTTTGTAAAGGTCAATGTAACATCAGAAGAAAAGCGGCTAACAAAACTAGTTTCAACCGATATTTGTCCTGCTTTCCTGACTTAGTGCATTTTATGTGTTGGGAATTTGCCTTGGTTGGTTTTTATTCCATCTTGCCTGTAGTGCACTTTATCACTTTCCATATCAGCTGCTGACAAATAGAGAATTATGATACTGGGACATGCCTCTTTACCTATAGAAGCAAACTCTGCTGCATTTGTCCAACTGCAGACCCTTGCAAATCTTCCTCCATACTGTACGCTTTACTGTGCCTCCTATCCCATCTATGGGCCCTTTGCCATGGGATGTAGCAAAAAAGCTCCAGTTGATATTCTTTAATTCCTTGTGCACACTTTCTGGTGAAAGAACAAATGACAGTGAATATCTGTTTTTAAACTGGCTACCTGCTCCATCTGAAAATATATGTAATGCCTTGATTGGATTAAATTGTTGAAAGTACTGTAAAATCACCTTATTAAATTAAACACAGCAAACTTGTCATGCCTCAATTCATCACTTACAACTGCAAAATTAATCTGCTGATCATTTGTAGTCAAGACGGCTGTGAATATTGTTATTGTGTGTTAGAGTTCCAGTGAGCCTGCATTACTTCATTTTGATGTTTCAGAGCAAAATTTTCAGCAAAATCCTCCTTCACCTTCTGGACAGAAGCTTTTCAACATCCTGATTTGATTCCACTGAAATTTAGCACTGAAGCAGTGCCGTCTTAAATTCTTCAACTGCACTGCGAGCTCATCCTGTGCAATGGAGAGAGGAGATTCAATTCTTTCTTTCTCAAAGTGTCCATTGGAATTCCATTGATAGTATGATACGATCGGATCAATATTTTCAGATTTACCCATTCTTTGGGAAAATTTTTTTGATAAATGTTTCTCTGTATCTCTGTATTCAGAGCACTCACCAAAGTTGCACTTTATCAACCATTGGCACACTGATTGCAGAACAAATGTATTTATATCATTTGGCAAATCAACACCTGGGATTGTTTTTCTTATACCCTCTAGAAGCATCTCACCATTTTCATGGTAAATACAACAACAAACATTGTGATCTTTTTCAGATACAGGCAAAATATGTTTTGGTTGCTGTTCTGCAAACTTAGATTTGCCTATCTTTTGCTGTGGATGTTTCGAAATGAACTGCTTGTAAGCTTTCGTAACTGTCATTACAAGTATCTTCTTTTGCATTCTTTCTTTGCTACCACAGGAATTCCTAATAGTGATGAAATCATTTTTTCTTGGTAACTGCCTTAACACTAGATGACTTTCATAGAAATTGCTAGTACATCTCACCATTATGTTCAATTATCAATTTATGCTATAAAATATTTCTTTTGGGATTTTTTTTTTTTTTGTTAATGTTGCATCAGTTGCTTAAATGTGGTTGCATCAGTTACCGTTATTACTACTAAGTAAATTATCAGAGAAATATTCTATTTACACTAACTTATATGGATTTATAAATATTAGATAATTTTTAAATATAATATTGAAAAACTTATTAAAATTCTTAAAAACTTAAAAAAAACCTTAAAAATGATAACTGACGCAACACTCCACATGGCAATGTTTAAAGTTATATTTTGACTATATGTGTTACTTTTTGATCTTATGTATATATTAAATATTAATCTACATTCAATACTTAAATATATTTAATACTTCACCAATTCAAAAATTTGACAGTATTTTCTTGTGGAACCTATGTAAAAAAAAATAAAACAAAAGTGTGTCGTGATAAGTCTTCATCTGGTGGCAGCCATGATGCTTCCCGTGAAGCAGTTTTCTCCCACCATGTGGCAGAAATGCTCCAACTGTTATGTTTATAAATTGTTGAAAAATAGTTTTAGATTAATATTATATTATATTACCATTTACTAAATCGTTATTCACTTGATTGATTAGATATTACTGTTAGCAAATAAACTACTGGTTTTAGCAGAGCTAATAACACTGGCCTGCGAAGATTTTCCGGCAAAAGTAATTGTATGTGATATATGTTACATTTAGTGTCCTTATGTAAAAAAAATACCAGTTGTTTCGTATCACATACAGATTTGTCATATATCCGTCTCATGTGTATGCTAATTGAGCTTCGTTATTGTAAATGAGGTTTGGCTTGATTGTATGGAATGCAGGTACGGACATGTCTGAGAGAAAATATTGTATGAGCTGTGTTTTGGAGGAAAGTAGGTAATCATACAGAATTACCGGAACAACAAATAGAACAGTTGTAGTTCGCGCATGCGCAGTGTCAGACAAGGTAAAAACGCAAAGATCGCGTTCCTCCGTAGTCTGAGAGGAGAGTCTGAGAACGTGTGGCATGCCTTTGTCTATATGTTTCAACGTGCACTTGAAGTCGATTGAGTGAATAAGTGAGGTAGTTTGTGTTAAAATGGCAAGTGGCAGAGATGTTGGGAGGCGAAAATGTGAGAACAATCCCAACTCTTTCTGTTATATATATGACCAATATACAAGTAAAGGCCAGAAGCGAAATATAACACCATTTATAAAAAGCCTGTACTTGGGATATTTTAACATGAAGTTAGGTGATCAGGACAAGAATTTCACACCCCTTATTGTGTGTAAAACGTGTGTAGAAAACCTGCGGCAATGTTGTACAAAGGGTACCTGTTGGGAATGGTACAATGCCATTCGGAATCCCAATGGTTTGGCGGGAACAAACAAATCACTTTGACGACTGTTATGTTTGTGTATGTAAAGTGTCCGGATTCAATATGAAAAACAAAAAGCACATTGTGTATCCCTGCCTTCCATCTGCCATAACCCCCGTACCACATGGACCCAAAACCACCAAAACAGTTACCAGAGTGTGTGTCTTCGTCATCTTCAAGTGCGGAGGATGGTGATGATGATACCTTTCTACCGGATGTTGAGGATAAAACTCCACATCTTTATAATCAGTGTGACAAAATGATTTGGTGCGTGACCTAGGCCTCACAAAAGAAAAGAGAGAACTTTTAGGATCAAGATTTAAAGAGAGAAATCTTTTACTTCCTGGGACAAATTCATATTGTTACAGAAATCGGGAGGAAGAATTCCGGCAGTTTTTTGTTCACGAAGACGAACTTGTGTTTTGCTGTGATATCCTGGCTTAATTCGTCGTCTTGGAGCTATTTACCAAGCAAAGGACTGGCGTCTATTTATTGATGCCAGTAAAAGAAGTCTCAAAGGTGTTCTTCTGCACAATGGAAATAAACTTGCTTCAGTGCCAGTCGCCCATTCAACATCTCTTCGTGAAAACTATCACAATTTATCTATAGTGTTGAAGAAACTGAACTACAATGAACACAGATGGTTACTGTGCTGTGATTTAAAAGTGTGCGGTATCATATTAGGGCAGCAAGGAGGATATACAAAGTTCCGTGTTTTCTGTGTGAGTGGGACTCTCGGGACAGGGATCGTCACTGGTTAGTGTCTGAGTGGCCCAAGAGGAAACAGTTCGTGTCTGGAGAAAAAAACATTGTAAATCGTCCATTAATTGATCCTCAAAGTGTGTTATTGCCCCCTTTACATATTAAATTGGGAATTATGAAGCAGTACGTGAAGAGTTTTGATAGAAGTAGTCCCTGCTTTCGGTACCTCTGTCACTACTGAGGAACACAAACGCAAATCAGCACAGCGTTCATTCACATCAAAGTGCAGCAAACAATAGTGTTCTTGAAGTGAGATTCACACATTCTAGCAATGAACATGTTACTTTTTTGTATATTCGTTGCAATTTGATCATGTCCCATTAAAATTACATATATTCTCTATTATGGTGTTTTCTATTGAAATTACAGCAATGTGTAAAATTTGGATTTCAAATAGCAAAAAAACTGTACGTGATAGGCAAAAACGGTTTACATATTTGAACTCAGCACACCTAAATTAGGGTAAATCAGCTCTTCAACCTTTTGCCGGAGAAAATTTTTTTTTTTTTCGCAGGCTAGTGTAATTTACAAGATGAAGTTGAGTATTAAAGTAAACAAAATAATGAGAGTGGAAACGTAAGGTTTTTTCTATAAATATATTATCACACAAATATTTACAACTTGTATATCACACAGATATCTATTTTCAAAGTTCAAAGTTCAGAGTCTATCAGTTCATTTCTCTATCTTGATTATTACTGCAAATCACCTACGTTGATCTTCAAATCTTCCTAACATAGAATATTGGCCCATACAGATAATCACCACTGATTGACTTTCACCTAGTGTGATTATAATTTAGCTTTTCTATTCTTAAGCTAATCTGGCTATTCTATCTAGTATGACTAATTATTTAGGATTCTACTTGCCCTAAATTGTCAATCTAGCCTTATCACTTGTATGAATTATATAGTTAATTCATCTAGTATTAATTTAGCCTTATCACTTGTATGAATCACAAAGGACTATTCATCTAGTATGTATTAGAACTCTTCTTGCTTAATATTGAATTATTCTATTTCCAATAATTCAGCACACTAACGATCATTTACTAATCTACACTTACTCAACTTCAATAATGTTCACTCTAGTTGAATTATTTCCCAACAGCACGTAAATACTATATTTATTTAACACTTTTATTTCTCGTTCACTGTTTAAAATAGTTCGGTAGTTATTGATTTCTATTAATCAATCTATCGTGTTCGTAGCACAATCTAGTTCTCGATGTAGCCTAACTCTGCTGCATTTAATTTACTCGACGAATAAAATTAGATTATTCTATTCTTTCCTAGATTTATTATTTAAGAGTTAACATTTATAAAGATAATGTTCCTATCCTTATCTAAACTGTCCCTATTGTCTTTGTGTTCGACTACTTCTAGGGTCTGCTATTTTTGCATGTTGTTCGAACCTAAGCCTCGTTATGTCTGTCCCGATCTATCTTCGGAAGCGATTGGAATAGGTTTCTACTTACAGGTTTATTGAGTTCATTGAATCCTTTACTTGCCCATTTGTAAATGTCACACTGCGATGTCCCATCGGTACTTACTGTCAGATATATCGCATGCCCCGTCACGGCATTCATTTCTCCTGAATGAATCTGTTGCTAATCAGTTTCCTTTCTGATCGGCCACCATATTTAGACGGATATTAAAACTTGACGAATCTCAATATTAATACTAACTTATTTAGTTCTATTTATTTGGAGCTTGATGCTACTTCACAGCTTAACTTAGCTCAGTCAGATATTAGATCCGACAACTTTACCGGAATAGCCACCGGTTCTAAGCATCACATTTACACAACCGTCTTTCAGGTTAGCTCCAATTGTTCTCCATTTTGGCTTTTCCGTTTCTATAGCAACCTCACTTTTATTTAAGCTCATTTCCGGTAACTCCGCAGATAAGTTCTGTCAATGATGTAATCTTCTAACTTCGATTACCACTCTTTTAATCTCACTTTAAAAAATATATTTAAAGCCATTAATTTTACTATTATTTATTTTATTAAAATAAAATAAATTTTCCCACATAAATAACTTCAGAATCCCAACAAACATAACAAATTATATTTGTTAAACATTTTTACTTTAAATTTTTTTTTTCAAAAATGTCCACTTTTACATGGAATTCAACTTAAAAACATGTCAAATGTTTTTGAAAGTAAGGCAAAATTTGCTGTTGTTGTTTTTATCGTTGTTATTCATGCTGGCCATAAAGTGGAAACTTTGTGTCCAAAGTATCCATGTACAACAGAGCTCTATGGTTGCCATCATGATGAACCCCTAAAAGAAGCCATTGAATTGCCAGGGAACAGATACTGAGGTGGTTTCCCTTTGCCTTCCTCAGGAAGTCATTAAGGAATGACTCCAGATCTGAAGAGAAAGATGAAGCAGACAAAAAAAGGAGAGGAAATTTTTTCAAATATTCATTCTAACCCAGGTTTTGACACGTCTGCTTTTATTTGCCAGACAATAAAAGGCTTAAGAAATGTCCGGTTATCTTTGGATCATAACCTGATAAATAAATTCATATCCAAAGACAGCAAAGTGAAAAATAAATCATTGTAAGGCCTGTTATTATTTACAGAGATAAGCACAGAAAGAGACAACAACAACAAGAATGCTTAGAACCACTGAAGTAAATGTTCTGTGAGGATTGAAATGGATAAGATTCAAAATACAGTTGTTCAAGAGAAATAGAGGTTGATCAATATCACACATTTGTAAGGCACCAATGGAAAAAATGGAACAGGTACATGATAAAAATATCGAGATACTTCTTTCAAACTTTACTATTTTAGATGGCCAAAGAGATGAAAGATAGTTGCACAAACTGTGGTGTACAACAAAACCAGCTTCACATTTAAACAAAGAAAAAAAAAAAAGCACTTTGCAAAATTTTCTGGCAATTTCCTAAAGGGGATTTTATCAGAAATATTAAAAAGATAACCACAGGATTCACTTAAAATAAATAAATACAATTTACTTAAATAAAAGAATATTGCATTGTCTATCTTCCAGTTTTTCCAAGCAGCACAAAACTTCCACATTTTTTTTCTATGAAAATAAGTGATTTTGAAAAATCTAAGCTCTGCAGCATTTATCTCCATAAACACATCTGCAAAAAACTAGATTAAAAAAAAAAATCAAAGCAGGACTATTCAAGTTACCACATTTGATATGAAGCATTCCCTTTCCATCCTTACTTTGTTTTACATTAATTATTTCTTTTTCTTCCTTACATTTCTCTGTCAAAAAGAAATTAAATTTCTTTGTCTTTATTAATTTTAATTCCTATAGGTATGCAAATAAAATTAATAGAGATTAAAGATTTATGTCTAAGTAAAAAGCATAAGAATTATTTCTTACAAAGATGACAGATTATTTAAGTTACAGAATATTAACAAAGTCAATGACCAACTTCTCAATATGGGAGCTATTTATTCTTTGCAATGCAGAGATTGCAACAGGACATATGGTTGCACTTCAAGAACTATAAAGGAACGCCTAGCTGAGCAGGTACGTGCTTTTAAAAATAACAAACCCGAGATATCCGATTATCCGAGATATCATGCCCTCGCCTTTAGGCATAATCCTGACCCAATCGTGAGAATGATTTATAAATGCAACAATGAACAAGACAGATTCTTAATAGAATCATGTTTCACAAATTCTAAGGAATGTTTTAATAAAGAAAAATCTTTGAAAGTTAACAGCATATCTTTAAATTTATTCAAAAAATATATAAAAGACATTTAAGTTGTATATAATTTGGTCCAATAATTGTATATATTAGTTGAAAATAATGTATAATTTGACTAAGTTTTGTAAATCGATTGTTTTAGATTATAATATTTCATGTTTGTTAAAAGATATTTTAGGAGAAAGAATATATTTTTATGTGCTTCTCCATTTTCCCTAAAAACCTGATGAAGAAAACAGGAAATGTTTTCGAAATATTGTAGTAAGATATAAAGATTTTAATTTGTGATGTTCATTTATTTATCTATTGTTTGATCAAGATTAATGTAAGTATACAACACAGAGTTGCCCTTGAGAAATTATCTCCAGCTCGATACCTAAGACCTGCAAAGACTGTCCCTGAGCTTTATTTATTGTAATTGCAAATGATAACTTTATTGGAAACTGCAGTCTTTTAAATTCAAATGTTCAAGGAAATTATGGAGATACAAGGAATGTAGACTTCATCTCCCTACGTGCATCAAATCAAAACTGTGACTTCAATTACATAAGAAAACAGAATTTTTTTCTTATACCTTTTAGTCTAGTTTGGGAACCAAATTAGGATAAAACCTTTTCCCAGTCCTAACTGACAAGTTTGCTTTTGATGCATCAAATTGGGCTCTAATGCAATGCGGATAACAAACAAATGTTCAGCTTTGTACATATAATTATAAGATAAAAATATAATGCCTAGCATGAAATTTCAGTAAAAACTTGGACTTGTCTGGCAATGTTATCCAAGTTCTGATGTTAATTGCCATTTTTAGTATTGCATACCAATGACTGAGAAAGCACAGAGCTGTCCTTATAAATTTCATTCCAAATGGGCTTATTTATTTCATCAGTTATTAAGCCATTTAAGTGGATATACTCAACCTTGAGCATTTGTTTTATGAATTTATATTTGAGCTGTTCTAGGATTCATTACATTATGGTATTATATACATACATACATACATACATACACACACTGCCAAAAAAATGTATACACACTTCATCAAAAGAAAAACCTCTATAAAAATTGTAATACTAAATTTATACACATCAAGGAATGAATACAAGTTACCTCTGACTTCTACAATTACACAAGGTGCTCAAAGTGGTTACCATTAGCGTCCAGACACTTTCAATGATAGCGAACTACCGCTTCAGCAACATTGAAGAAAGTGGCCAGTGGGATTGCTGCGCATGCTGTTTCAATTTCATTGCAAAAGGTCATCAGTGCAGCTGGTTTTCTATGATATATTGTATCCTTTAGAATACCCAATATGTTGAAGTCCAATGGTGTTAAATCAGGAGAATGTGGTGGGAACTCAACTGCACATCTTCATTCTATCCATTATCCTGGCAAAATCTCACGTCTCAGTGGTAGTGCACCATCTTGTTGGATGAGAAATTGATCATTCCCATAAAGTGCACAAATGGCAGGTAAAATGGATGTGCCTACCATGTCCATATGCACTTGACCAGTAACAGTACCTTCGAAGAAGAATGGTCCTATTAAACCCCTACATGACAATCCACACCAGACATTCAGCCCTGGTAAATTGCCTTGTCCACATGAGCACCCAGATTTTCTGGAGCCCAATGAACACAATTTTCACTGTTCCATTAAGCTTAAATTGTGCTTCATCAGACCAAACCATCTTCCTCATCTACCATGTGTTGAAACCACTCATAATACTGCATTCTTCGGTCATTTGTCTTCATTTATTGCATGTAATAATTGTGGGATGTAAACTTTCCACATAGCTGCTTTGAGAATGCACCATATGCTTGTACTGCTAACTCCGGTCTCCCATGCACATTGTGTGGCAGACTTCTGTGATGACCGTGCAAACTGTTCCAACATCTTAGCCAAGGAAGCAGGACTTGTTGTTGTGAGAGGTCTCCCAGACTTCCCTTGTGAACATCACACACGGTACCATGTGTTTCAAACTTCTCACGAATACGTGCAATTATCAGGAAAGTTGGAGGTTCTGTTGCAAACTCACATCTCCATTTTCGTTGAACTTCAACAACATTCTCAAATTTCAAATTCACTTTAAAATGGTCTTGCGTTTCTGAACAACAATTGAGCCTGGAACATTTTGTTTGACTGTCCTACTGGTCACAAGCTGATGTTAGTATTCATATGAGTGGTAACATCTTTAGAGAGAACATCAAGACTACAAATTGCTACTGTAATTTGATCCCACTATGAAACAAGTCCATAAATTATATCGGTTAAAGTGTGCATACATTTTTTTTTTGGCGGACTATATATATATATAAAGATATACACCCACACATATACATTGCATGCTCAATTGAAAGTGGACACCTGTGGTATGGAACAGATGCTTTATTTACAGCGTGTCTAATAGCGCATACTGTGGCCTTTTGCCCTATCCACACACTGTGGCATGCTCTCCACCAGTTTCTGATAGCAAGCAACCGGTATTTTTATCCACTCCTCCTTCAAAGCCTGCACAAGTTGGATGCGTGTTTGCAGTCGCATCGGACGTGCACAAATCTGGTGCTCAAATTCATCCCACAATAGGGTTGAAGTCCGGACTCTGGGCGGGTCACTGAAGTTCCTGAACATTATTCTCCGGAAACCCAGCGCTGACAACACTATGGCACGGCACACTGTCATGCTGGAACACAAACGGCCCTTCACCGAACTGCGACCACAACATAGGAAGCATGGAATTGTCTAGAACGTCCAGATACTGTGTGGATGCCATGTTCCCCTCGATCACAACCAATGGACCATGTCCAAACCAGGAGAAACACGACCACACCATCACACCACCACCGCCAAACTTCACTGTTGGGATGACACACTCAGATAGCAATCGCTCCCCTGGCAAACGCTAAACCCAGGTGTGCCCATCCAATTGGTAGTGTGTGAAGTGTGATTTGTTGCTCCACATAATGCTCTTCTAGCAGTCCGTCGACCAAGACCGTCACTCTTTACACCAGGCCACACGACGCTGGGCATTTACGGGAATAATGTTAGGCTTGTGGGCAGCAGCTCGACCGGTGTACCCTAAGGTATGGAGCTCCCGACGAATCGTCATGGTACTGATAATTGTTCCCGTTGCTTACTGGAAGTCCTATCGCCATTGTTCTGCTGGAAGAGCCCTGTTCTGCCGTACCAATCACTTCAGGACCCTCCGGTCTCTATTGGTCAGCATTTAGGCTCGGTCACCTCCATGACGTGTTTCCACTCCATGATAATAGCATCGACAGTCGACTTTGGCAGGTTCAGTGTTGCTCCTATGGCTCGCACACTCTGGCCACTAATGTGACTGCCTATGACTACTCCACATTGAAAATCGCTCAGCTGCTCTGATGGTGGAATTTTACCTCAGCACTTGGTTAGACACCAAACGATTCCAACTACACATGATCGTGTTGTTTTATAACGAATATATTCAAATTATTGCCTGAATTTGCATGGATTGTTCCACTACGGCAGGTGTCCACTTTCAATTGAGCAGTCAGTGTATATAGGGCAGTGGGGGTCTTGTAGACGATGCCTTTGAGGTACAAAGTCAACATCTCAAATAACGATGGCTCACACTGCTCAACTAATGTGTTGCCGAACAGCACCCTCTAGCACATTTGGGTGGCATTTGCAGACATACGTTCCACTATGAATACGGTTTGTTTTTGCATTTCTGACCTACCTTTAAAAGTTTGTACAGGGAATTTTGAATCACACTATATAATGTCACCTCATTATTAAAGCAATTTGGTTTTTTTTACAAATGCCCGGGCTCGTAGCTGGATCAGCTTTCTTTAGGCCACAACTAGGGGCGAGATATGATGCCTTTAACCGATCAATCGTTGCCCAGGGTACGCCAAGGGAGGCAGCATCAAGAGATACCCGCTGGAATGGACAGAAGGAGAAACAGAAGAAAGAAACATCCATGCGACGACCGGGATTCGAACCCGGGTACCGGCACACTGGCCACAACGGCAGACCGCCATCTAGACCGCACGGCCACGCCGGCACGGCTTATTTAAGCAAGTAAAAGAATTAACAATTATATGCTTCTGTGAACTTCAATTAGGTACCAGTAGTGTTTTTCACCATTTATCATTTATGTTTTCTAAAAGATTATACAGGATTAATATTTCTATACAAGTTGGAAAGATGTAAGATTCAGTCATCCTCTGTTCTTATAAGGGAACATGGAAGCAACCTTTAAGATAAGCGCACAGCCAGAGAAACAGTATAAAATGGACAAATTCACTTGAATTGTTTCCGACTAGTTATGTGCAGTAAATAGATGTCACGCAGCTCCCTGATGAAATCTGATACACAAACACACACAATTTTACCATAGGAGGAAAAAAAAAATAGCTGCTGTAGGAAGAAATCGTTGTAAAAGATCATATAAGTACTAACACTTAAAGTGGAATGGAATGAAAAATGCCAAGGTAATGTATTCCAATATTAATTAATATTTCTGTTTTATCATTTCTGTTAAGAAAATTAAAAGAGGACATACATATAATTCGAAGAAAGAAAATACAATGATGTAGGTATTATAGAGATATGAAACCATGGAGCTAAAATTTTTAAGTACAGACAAGAAACAAAACGTAAAGGAAAACAAGGAAATTAAAATGTTGTCATAGGAGGAGACATCAACGTCCTTGGTCAGTTAACGTTTGGTGTGGAATCATAGGGAACAAACTCATTGGTCATTATTTTATTGAAGGTAGTTGAATGGAATCAGATATCGAAATTTTTTGGAACAGGAACTACCAATACTACTTGAGGATGTTGCCTTTGACATTTGACAAAGTATGTGGTATCAGCATGACAGTTGCCCAGTGCATAACTCAAGTCATGCACGGGAAGTATTAGACTGTGATTACAATGGTCGGTGGATTGGCAGAGGTGCCCCTATTAATTGGCCTGCTAGATCGCCTGATTTGACATCCCCGGATTTCCTTCTGTGGGGTTATCTAAAAGATAAGGTTTATCAACAAGTGCCAACAGACCGTGAAAACATGGTAGAATGCATAAGAAATGCCTGTGCTGAAATTCCTGCAGATATGCTTCTGTCCTGTGTACAGTCATTTGAAGACAGGATCAACAAGTGTATTGAAGTTGAAGGTCGTATTTTTGAACACTTACTGTAATTGGACAAAACACTCTGATATGTGAGACAAGAAAAAGAAGAGACACAACGGAATACATTACAAGTTATGAAATAATTGCCTCTCCCACTCTCGCAGCGTGGGGGTGGGGGGTTAATTCACATGTCATTGGATAGCATTTTGATAAATATCCCATATGTCTACATTTTTATTTCTCTGATTTCTTATGATTTTTTATTTCTTGAGATATGCCCAATTTTCAACGCTGTTTTACCCATTTTGATGTTTGTCGATTACAGCGCCATCTGCGAGCAACCCCGACGTACAGTATATCAAATCAATGTGAAATTTTCTGGAGAATCCGAATTTGCAATAAAAAATGGGGGTTCCTATTTACGTTTTTCTTCCCAAC
>JAFIDM010057290.1:0-13311 GCA_023159025.1 Thereuonema tuberculata | reverse complement strand
TTGACGTCTCCATTGATTATTACCTATTACAAAAGGATTGAAAACAAGCAACGAAATATTATCAAGACATTACAGCTTTTATTTTGGAAACATCTACGGGAGCTACAGAATATAAAAGTATTTGCCATTAGACAGATTTCAATGAAAAAATGCCTTTAACTATATAACAAAGTTTCAAGATGAATCTTCCAGAGCTTGAAAATTTATTTGAACACACACACACACAAATTGATTTCCTACATAAATATTTTTAAAATGATATAAAGTAATTTCGAATCTGAGGAAGCGAATTCCTTTATCCTTTTCTCAACTCTGTATCTCAATAACTGAAACACTATTTTTATCCTGATATACTATAGCAATATTGAGCAAATGCTTCAGACTATCCAACATAAGATATCTAATGATTTTAGTACAAATGGACTCCTAAGTTGAGAATTAGTGTTTATTTCTAATGTTTTTAATTATTTCTGTAATATCAGCTTCTATAGAGACATTAAAGCTCATGTGTTAACTTGAATGAACTTTTGATTTTGAAGAAGTTTTGTATTACAGGAACATATTTCAATATTTTCTGCATTCACGAAAGTATCATCAAACTTCGTTAATATATTTTGAACTTTGTTTCTTTAATTAGTTGACCTATTTCTTTAGTTTTCTTTATATAATTATTTTTTTGATAACATTGTAATAATTCTCCACTGCTTATTATTATTATTACTTTCTGTTATTACTTTTTCATAGTATTTTTTTTTATTAAAACATATATAGGATTTTATTTTTTTTATAATATTTTAAATATATTTTGTTAGTGTTGTTAAATTTCTTTTAAATACAAAACTCTCTTTTCTTTTACGTGTTTTAATAATTCATCTGTCATCCATTACTGTTTACATTTTATATATAAGGGGATGAATTATTTTTGTAAAGGGATTTGTAATAATATGTTTATCTTTACTTCCACGCCATTTTTCATTAATAGAATTTTCATTTTATAAGAAGTCATAATGTTTTTAACATAATTGAATTAAGCCAACGCACTGAAGCCAAGATTTATTCAAATTGCTCCAAAACCAATTATATCTAAAAAGATTTATTTAAATATTTATTTACACATTTTATACATTTCATTTGGTGGTTTTAAACACAATATTAAACAATAATAATGCTTACAATATTAGTGATTGTAAGGTAGCACGCAGTTGATACTAATGATGGTGTTTTTTTTTATTTTATTTTTTTATGCGCCAATGAATAAAGAACAAGATGTAAAATCTAATAAAAGATTTACTGTAATGAATAATTACAAATATGTTTGTACAAGTAATTGTTTCAATATGAAACAATGGTAAGAAAGGTACTCAATAATTGTTCCTTTAAAAAGAATAGCAATTTACTTCAATTGTGAAACAGCTGGGTTGGAATCCTTCTTCGTTTTAAGTTTCACAACATTAAAGTTTCTTGAAATATCTATTCGATATTTTCTCGCAAATAATAACCAAATACTTTAATATGTGGTGAATGGCTTTTCCACCTTACATGAATGCTATTTCGCATAAACAGTTAATAAATTAAATTAATAATTTACTTGAAGAAAATTATTACTGATTTTCGTGAAGAAGATTCACTAATTTCCAACTAATATTTTCCTTTGCATTAATTATAAATTCACTCATATCTATTTGGTTAATCGCACTTCCAAATCTTGACACACACTAATTGATTTTCTAATCAATTAATAATCGCAGCACTAATAATAACACTGAAATATCTAATAGTTACTTGAAATATTATATATATCACGTTTTAGATATTCCTTAATCATTCGCGTTCACTTTTACGATGAATTCAGCAAAATAAAATCAATTGTAAATTCTACTTACAATCTGCCACCGCTGGCTTCTCACCTCGGTGAAAAACTGCGATGATTCAATGGCTTTCATCCTTGGTGAAAGTATAGTTGATTAACTTCTGCGGAGTCTTCTCGCAATCCAAATGGCGACGCACTCGTGGTTGATTTTCTTCGCCTTTCAAACTAAGCGGGAGAACTGCTCCTCCCAGCATCCAATTCACAATTCGGGTGACGCAAATATTTCCTTTCGGCTGCTCGCACTTAACGGTGAATTTTCCTTCTGGTTTCTCATTAAATGAATAATTCTGCTTTAGATATTTTATCACAGGGATTTTGTGAATATCTTATTAATTATCAGTTCTATAATGACACTTAATTTCACTCAAAAATTCTGTATAATTTGGTTTCACCCTTCGTCCGGGTTACGTGGAGACAATTTGGCTTCTTCGGAATTCTTCTTCGAATCCACCCACAAATATTTCCTGGAATTTTAATTCAGTTATCCAATAACTAGTAGACTGATGGCGGTGTGCACTAAACTTCAGTTAACTTTGAAGACTGCTTTTGGACGGAGCTAAAATTAGTGGGGGGTGCTGCTCCACAAAAATTTTAGCCTTTGTTTTAAAATTGTGTGAAAGGAAACAAACATGTATAAAAAGAAAATTTATTCAGAAACTTGATAAATTTCTTTTTATACATGTTTGTTTCCTTTCACACCATTTTAAAACAAAGGCTAAAATTTTTGTGGAGCAGCACCCCCCCCCCACTAATTTTAGCTCCGTCCAAATAGCAGTCTTCAAAGTTAACTGAAGTTTGGTGCACACCGCCATCAGTCTTTTAACTTTAGAGGCGCAGAATTCTTTGAATAAATAATTCTTACTTTCCAATCGGGTACTCTGTCCCTTCCTTTCCTTTGAACTCGTCTTATTTGAGTTTTTTCACGTAGACGCCTTTTCATAATCCAATAATACGGTCCATCATTACTGGGTTAATTCGCCACTCTGTATCCGTGCGAGTGTCACTTCTCGGAATCATCAACGCATCTAGCCTTGTCACCAGGTTTTATTACCACTCAGTAAAGCCCTATATTACCAAAGTAGCAACAGACGCCATTTTGGAGTCTGCCGCGCTGTTGCTGTTGTGTTGTGCGCACTAACTCTTAACAATTTTCTCTGTTTACTTTCCAGTAGTAAATTAGTATCTTGTGATATAAAGATCAATTATGAACAAATGATTGCCTTTTTCAATGTTTTTATTATTATTATTATTTACGATAATTCCCATTTAAAGAGAGCGTTTGAACTTGAATTCCTCTATGATGATTGTTTGTGTTTTCTCTGTGCCCAAATTTTCTTCATATGTTCACTGTGTTGTTTCTTACGCTCCGCTGTCCATTTACATCCCCACCTCTTCTGTGTTGTGGTGTCAAATGTATGTTTTTTGATAGTGTTCCTGAATTTCTTTCTATCTTCTGCATCATCTATTGTCATTTGTGTCTGTCTGAGATCCTCCTCGACTTCTTTTATCCATTTCGTTTTTCCCCTGCCTGAATTGATGACCTCAAGAATCCGTCTTGAAATTCTGTCTTCATTCATCCTGTGAATATGTCCGTAGAACTGCATTCTTCTTTTCCTGAATGTATCCGTAATCCTATTAGCGTGTTTATAAATTTCTGATGCTGGTCTCTTCATCCAGATTCCCTGTTCCTGTACCGGTCCCAAGATTTTCCTGAGAATTTTTCTTTCTTGTTTCTCTATTTCTTTGATTTTCGCTTGTCCACCAATTTGTGTCGTTTCAACAGCATATAGTGCCTCAGGAAGTACGACAGTGTTGTAGTGTCTCAATTTTGCGTTAATGGATATGGACTTTTTGTTGTAATAGTTCCACGTGAGTTTGTATGCTCTTTGTAGTTTTCTTATTCTTTCCTCATTGGCCCTTAGGTTGATCCCTGATGGTTGGATAATTTCTCCTAGGTATTTAAAATGCGGTACTTGTATAATTTTCCCGTGGATTGTTTCAATAGGTAATTTGTCTTGTGGCACTCTTTCTATATATTGCGTTTTCTCATATGAAATTTGCAAGCCAGTTTTTCGTGCAATTTCGTGCAGTTTTTCTATGGCGTTTGTGGCCTCTTTTCTATTATTTGTGAGGATTGCGAGATCATCCGCAAATGCTAAGCATTTTACATGGAATCTGTTCTCTTTTTTTATTATTGTTTTTATTATTATTATTATTATTTTTGTTTTTTAAATTATTACTTTTTTTTTTAAACCATGTCGTTTCGAAGAACAGCTTTTACGTTCAAAGTCCATTTCAGATGGGATTAATCGTATTTTAACAAAGTACTGAAAATGATTATTATTTTTTATTTTTTTACTTTATAATTTCATTCTTCAAAAAGTAGCTTTTATTCAAATATTAAATAATGTTGAAGTTTTGTGTTTTTCTTCTAAAACAAAACTATATATGTGAAAATATATAGTTTAATATAATTTTATATAATATTTAGAATATAAAGAATGTACAGAAATTTCCTATTGGTATATAAATACACACACACACACACACACACACATATATATATACAGTAAAACCCCGTTATTACGCTCCCGCTTATAACACTATCCCGTTCTTTACGCTCCTTTTATACGGTCCCTGCAATTTTCTATATATCTCTGTATACTTTTACCCTCTTATAACGCTTCAAATCCCGGTTGTAGCGCTTTTTTTATATCGGAAATTTTGTATCGAAAAGAAATTAACACTGTAAAGATTCTTTTTTTTTTTTCCCTGGTAGGAGGGAATCTTTGAACTCTTTGAAGTGCGGGTCTGTGATACAGTTGTGCAAAATGTTGAAGCGGAAATCCTTTTCTATAAGTGAAAAATTGTAAATTCTCCATAAGTACGACGAGAATTCTACAGAAGTCAGAAGTATTTCGCAGAATCTCTAGGAATTCCCTCGTCCAGTCTCCGAACAATAATGAAAAACAGGGATGCAATTACCAATGCAGCGAAGGGTTGTTGCAAACGCAAAAAAGTAAAGTGTGCACTAAATGTGCTCCGAAAATATATTAGTATTGCTCCTAGTAGTGTATCAATTGACGTTAATGAACCGCAATGAAAATGTCATAATTCATAACAGTAGCGTACACACACACACGGCAAACCACAATCAAAGATTTTGTTTTCAATAGGAAATAAGCTCATATTTGCACTATATCTATTGCACAATCAAGTATGACACCTGTAAAAGGGTGTCCAAATCTTTCCCCATCAAATAAATCATTTCCCGTCTATAGCGCTATCCCGCTTATTACGCTTGTAGGTCATGGTCCCTTGACGAGCATAATAACGGGGTTTTACTGTATATATGTGTGTGTGTGTGTATTTAATAAAAATTATCATGAAATACAGAAAACGTCCGTATCACAATGCTATATTAAAAAAGAAAAAGAAGTTATAGACACCAAGAACTAAAAATATTTGATAAACTGAGAAGCAAAATATAATATTACATCAAATTAAAATTACAAATAAAGCAAACAGTAGGACTTAAATGCATAGTAAAAATTAAGATTTATAAAATTTACAACATAATTTTCTTTGCCAATCAGATGAAGAATTTTAAAAAAGAAAGTTACATACTGAAGTTGTAATGTATAAAATTTACAAACAAAATAAAATATTTGTTTTTCTTACGTATATATGTTCAGTAATGAAAATAAATACAATATACTATAAGTACTTGAAGTAATTTCTTAGTTATATTAAAACAAACAGGGAAATCATTAGTTAATTTCTTTTTATGATTTTAATTAAATCATCAACCTTATATTTTGTATTTAGAATATCAAGGTTCTAAAACAATTCTCTACTAACAATAAATACTGAAATATCTTATTTTTTTATATTTTTTTTTAGCCTTGTATTTCTTCACTTTCTTACAAATACTGAAATATCTTATTTTACACAAAAATTAAACTATTAGATTTTTTTATGAAAGAATTCATTTTGGTAAATAGTTCCAAAGAAACAATCACTTGTTGTGTTTGATGGTGGTCTCAAGAAGTAATTTACAATCTTTACAAATACTATACTTACTATACAGTATACTTTATTTACAATACAGCCACTCAGATAATATCAAGGTTGCATTTCGTCTACATCTGGAACATTATTTATTTATTTATTTTATTTTATTTCTCACATATTTTACCATCATATTTTACTGCTTTTTAGTATTAAATGTAGTTTTTTTTTTGTTTTTTTTTTTACAATTAAATTTAGTGTGATGTTGGAAATATTTAATGGTAGAGGCTGTAGAAGGAGGGATCTACAAAAGAAATATGGGAACTTTACATACAATAATAATGTCATCATATAAGTTTCAAATAAATATTAAAAACTGAAAGCATAAAATAAAAAAAATAAGTAAATGATAAAAAACATTTAATAAAAAAATCAAAATAATAATAATAAAAATGGCCTATAAAACCAATCATAAAAAAGCAAATAGAACAATAATTAAAAATAAAACCATTAGTAAGATAAAAACATAAAAACTAAAAAAATAATTGTTTTAGTTTTCCCGCCAGGAATTTTTTAATATTAATATTTGTGATTGTTTTTTATTTTTTACATTTTTATTTTATTTAAATTATTGTTCTACTTGTTATTTTATGATTGGTTTTAAAGATCTTTTTTATTATTATTTTTATTTAATGCTTTAGTTTTTAATTTTTATTTTAAACTATATAATGACATCATTATTATTGCATGCTTTTAATTTTTTATTTGTGTCGGAGAAGCTTCTTGAAATTTGTTGGAACCATATCTCACGCCACGCCGAGAACGATTTTGATCGCCTTGTGGCCTTCTAAATTACGCCATCGATGACGAAGCACCAATTAATTGAAACAATTAAATGCACAGAAATGTTCTGGCATTGTAAAATTTTCCAAACTTTGAAGAAACAGAGAATACGTACCCACACAACTCTACACAGCGGTGCGGCGCGGCGCGGCGTTTGAAGTAGCGGGACTCCAAAATGGAGGTTTGTGGTCATGTGACCGTATGCTGTCCAATAGCAGAGCAGCATTGTCGGCAAAGGCCACGGAAAAGTCTGTCGCTACTTTGGTAATATAGGGCTTTACCACTCAGTCTTGAGTGCTAACATCTACACCTTCTGACGTCAATTGCTGATGTCTCTTACCTTTTTTTCGATCACACAGTCATCTGTTTTATAGCATCTCATGACGCAATACACTTCATGCAAATTTATCTTTGCATACATTTAAATAATAATTATAATAAAAATAAAAATTTCAAGCAACTAAATCATATAATAATATTTAAATTAATTTTAGTTAAAATTTATTTAAATAAAATTCCGTAGAATTTTCCTACAAATACGAATTTCATTACTTATCTCAGAAATGGGAAGTTTTCTGTTTATTTTCAGCAGATATTTTAAATTACAAAGAAATATAAGATTTCTGCTGTTTAAATCAAAAGTTCACTAATTAATATTTTTAAAGAAAAAAATCAATTTAAAAGAAAGTATGCTTTAAATCTTTTTAGGAACTTCTCGTTGGTCACGTGCAAATCTCGTACACGTTCTAGAAGAAACTATTAGATCTAAAATCTTTCTGGAGGAACCTTCGCCAAATCTTATAGACCGGAGTCGCAGTATAATCTGTTACTGAGTCACTTCTTAGATAGATTAGGATATTTATTAGAAATTATATTGATTATTCCCAATTAAAAAAGGATTGAAAACTAACAACGAAATATTCTTAAGATATTAAAGCATTTATTTTGGAAACACATTCGGGTTCTACAGAATATAAAAGTATTTGGCTTTAAATAGATTTTAGTAAAATATATTCTTGAATCCTGTAGTGTTTCAAAATTTATTTGAACTCTCAAAAACACAGAAATTGATTTCCTACAGAATTATGCTAAAAATGATATACAGTAATTTTTAATCAGGGGAAAGGAATTCCTTTATCCTATTCTTAACTCTGTGTCTTTACCCTACATCTTGGTCAAAAAGTATGCCTTGGCCGTTTCGTGGCTGTCACACAGACAATCCCATGGAGTTATGTAAAGAATATGGAGTATGCCAAGGCACACTTTTTGACAAAGATAGTAGGGTTTTTAGAGTTAGACATGTATAGTGAGGGGCTTGGCACTATATGAAATCTGATAAATTTTTAACAGTGAAAGCGTTATGAGCATCTTGGCGACATATTTTACGTGAAATGTTTTACGTGGGATGAAATAGTTCCACGAAACGGCCAGGCCATACTTTTTGTCCAAGATAGTAGGGTTTTTAGAGTTAGGCCTTGTAGAGTGAACGGCTTGGCTCTACATGAGGTCTGATAACTTTTTAACAGTGAAAGCGTTATGATCATATTGGAACATATTTCACATGAAATGTTTTGGGTGGGAAGAAATAGTTCCGTAAAACGGCCAATCCACACATTTTGACCAAGATTTTTAGAGTTGGGGCTTGTAGAGTTGGGGCTTGTAGAGTTGGGGCTTGTAGATTTAGACCTTGTAGAGTTAGGGTTTGGCTCTTCATGAGATCTCATATCTTTTTAACAGTGAAAGCGTTATGAGCATGTGAGTCTTGGCAACTTATTTTACATGAAATGTTTTGGGTGGGATTTCATTTCTTTTTGTAAGATAAGATCTGATAACTTTTTGACAGTGAAAGCGTTAGGCCCTATGAGCATATGAGTCTTGGCAACTTATTTTACATGAAACGTTTTGGGTGGGATATACCTATCAGAAATTGTTATATAATAAAGAACCGGAACCCCCCTTATGAGGGGTTGGAGGGTGAAAGTTAAAGATTTCTTAATTTTGTTGTTGTTTGTGTGCTAAACCTACCCTGCATACCAAATGTCAGCTTTCTAGGACTTCAGGAAGTATCCTAGAGGTTTTGATGATCATGAGTCAGTCAGTCTGTCACTGAATCATGGACAAAATCGAACTATTTTAGATATTAATAAAATCCAAAGGATAAAAGCTAGAGAAATGAAACGTAGCGTATTTCAATAGTCTACTAACTGCATCTTATCCTGAAAATGTGTACTCTCTAGCATTATTTAGGCCGAAGCATTGAGGGTACGAAGTATTTCAGATCTTAATAAAATCCAAAGTTTAAAAGCTAGATAAATGAAACTTAGCATATTTCAATAATATGGTAACTGCATCTTATCCTGAAAATTTGAGCTCTCTAGTATTATCCAGGCCGAAGCTATGAGGGTTCTATGAGGAGAACCGGAACCCCCCTTATGAGGGGTTGGAGGGTGAAAGTTAAAGATTTCATAATTTTTTTGCTCTTTGTGTGCTACTCCTAGCCTGCATACCAAATTTCAGCTTTCTAGGACTTCAGAAAGTACCCTAGAGGTGTTGATGATCATGAGTGAGTGAGTGAGTGAGTGAGTGAGTGAGTGACGGAATCGACGTATTTTAGATATTAATAAAATCCAAAGTATAAAAGCTAAATAAATGAAACAGTGTATTTCATTAGTCTAGTAACTGCATCTTATCCTGAAAATTTGAGCTCTCTAGTATTATCCAGGCCGAAGCTATGAGGGTTCGAAAATTCGACGAAACGCTTCCAGAAAAGGTACGTAGTGCTCTTCCTGCCTTCGGCTCGTCTTGGCGGGGGCACTGCCGTGCCCCCAGATTTGATAAGATTTTTAACGAATTTTTTTATATTTCGAGCAGGTTTCTCTTCTTTAATTTTATAGATAAGTGCGGTTTTTGTTTCGGTATTTGATTTTCTATCTGGGTTTATGTTTTGCTTCAGTTGTAACATTATCATGTAATGATCAGATATATCAGTCTGTGTAACGTTTCCAATAAAATGAACTACATTAGCTTTAGCAAAGCCATGATCAATGCATGTTTTTGAGGTATTTATATTTGTCTTAATATTCCTTGTGAGTTTGTTAATAGAATATGTTTAACCAAAAGTCTGATAAATCTCTATGTATCCCTGAACAAGAGGATTTATTGTATCATCTAATATATGAATGTTTATATCTCCCACTGTAATCATTACATAATTCTTTGAATAAGTTTGAGGTAGGATAGTTAAAAATATTTTTAAATTCAGTTTAGAAATCTTATTTATCAGTGTAAGATGGTCTGTAAATAGCTAATGAAGTTATTTCAAAAAAATTTTGAAATTATTACTTACAGTGCATGTTAAATTTTCATGGGTAATTGTATCAATATTTATTTCTTTTCTAACATACATTTTTTCATAATAAACCAATAAACCACCATCTTTTTTGTTTTCTCGTACTTTGTAAATCATTTTAAAACCTATAAGTTGATAAAGAGTTCTGGTTGTCCAAAATTTAATTTCAACAAATATTATAATAAGTTACTGATGTTTTGTATATCCAGTTATAGATAATCAAAATTTTTCCTTAAACTTCTAAAATTTAAAACTATACAATTTAAATTTTTATTTTGATTTGATATTCTTTACTTGAAAATCACGAGAATTACCCAAAGATTACGTCAAAATTGTTATAAATAACTAAGTGAGAAGAGAGCGATTATAAATTATAAAACTAAAAATAACGAAAATACTTATATGTTTATTATTCATTTCATTTTCAATTCCTTGAAATAAAATATGTATACGTTCGTAAGTTGTAACTAATCAATATATATCTTCATTCTTTTCTTAACTGGTTGCTTTCTCAGATAGTTATAAAAGATTTTGCTTAGTTTTTACGAAATATGCATTTTTGCCCATTCAAACATTTTAGCCTTAATTCAAATATTTATAAACATGCAGAATTTTTCAATTAAAAAAATAAAACTTCATGCCTAAATTAAAAGGGAAAATTGCAATTACATTTTCAAACGTTCTTAAATGAGGCTGTGAGACGTAACATTTCCACCGAATTTTCGAAATAAAAATAAAAACAGTGGAAGGTCATTTGTTTTATCAGGAATGTACTGAAACTATGTCGCCAGAAATGACTGCGTTAGTTAAAGACGCGTAAATACGGCAACGAAATAATTTTTTACTTTTTTGCGATATGAGAATTTCGAAGTAATTTTCAATAATTACATCGAAAAAACAAAATCACTTTAAATTACTTTGGAGTTTTTACCAGAGAGAAAAGAAATTCTTCAAGAAACTTTGAATAAAAATTTAAATACGGAATATCGAATTTTCTTATCTCGCGTCCTAAATTCTCAGATTTTTTAGGAATCATCCTTATTTTTTTTTTTTCCATTTTACAGTTTATTTATTTATAATTCCAGTCAGTGGCGTATAATGAATTTTATTTTGGGAAAGTGGGGGGGGGGGGGATTCACACGTTAGGGAAAAATCAGCAACAATCCAAAAAAATAAAGTCATTTTCAAAATTTCGGGAAGCCAAGATTTATTCAAATTGCTACAAAACCAATTATATCTAAAAAGATTTATTTAAAGATTTTTTTACACATTTTATGCATTTCATTTGGTGATTTTAAACACAATATTAAACATAAATAATGCTTACAATATTAGTGATATACAACAGTCTAATTAATTAAACCCCTGTTACTTGCCTTTATAATCACTGCTACTGCCTTTATAATCACTGCTTCGTTGACGTCATTGAGTTCAGAACAAGATTTATTTTTATCCTTTATTTCAATTAAAGTTCGAAATGAAGAAAAAATACTGTTGTTAGTAATAAATAAACAGGAAAAATATTAGAGCAGTGAATCTTTTTTTAAATTTTGAATCAATGAACTGAATTATATCTTTCTTAAAAGCCGGAAGGCAGTATGGTTGCAACTTGAAAATTCTCTTCTATTCAAATAATGAATAGAATTTTTTTTTTCAAAAATGTTTAAAAATTAGCGAAATAATATTTGAAATATAAAATTTATAAGCAGTCTGATACCAAAATAAATAAATAAATCGAAAAAAGGAACTTTTCAAAGAAATACTGAGACAGAAATTATAAATTTCATTGTTATTTTCATCAAATATTGCAAAAAAAAATTAGACCACTGCTGGAAATTGAACTTTGCTACTCCACTATTTATCGAATAACAAACTTGATGAATTCAAGACTATTAGAAATATTAAATTCATGTTTCTAGTGCTAATAATCAGAAATGTAATAAGGAATAAACAAATCTAGCCTATTAATGGCAAAATTTAACATGCATGAGACATATCCAGGGTGGCAGGAAGGTTATGAATATTGCAGTCAATCGGAGCATCGCCAGCTCCATTGAAATGGCTACCACAAGTCCTGACCTCAATTCATTGTGGAGAATTACCTCCGATTGTGTCAAACCAAGAGCAATTGGATATTCTCCAAATGATGACACGATAAGGTGGTCTGATTGGATTCGTGAAGGCAGAGTGCGTTTCTCAAAGGGAGTTATGAACGACACAGATTACTGTTAAACCAGTAAACGTGCCATTATGAAGATGGATTCGAAAAGGAATGATGCCTAAAATCAAAACAGCTTTTTAAGAGGATATTTTTAGGCAGTTTATCCCGGTACTGTACATCAGTGACACTCTAAATGTTAGATTTCATCAAGACAACGTCTTTAGTAGCATTGCTCAAGTTATTTACAATTTTACAAACAAAACGAAACCGCAGGAAACGAACAGTTCACCAGTTGTCCATTCTGGAAATACTTTTACCTTTCAGGGACTTGCCTACGATTACACCAAATAGTATAAAGCTGTTAAATACCAAGGTTTCCCACTTTTATATTGTGTATCAACACACTGATAAGTCGATGTCGGCCGCTCTTCCATTCATATGTGTACAGTATCTTTATTTCATGTCACTGTTGAATGTAGGATATGTTACTAAGCCAGAAATATCATAACATTTGATCATATAACGCATTCCAGGCTTTACCTTTCATATATATTCTCATCATAGTTTATTTATTCATAAATTATTATTACTGAGAAATTATTACATTTCATATCATTACCAAGCCTTTGAATCTTCTTAGAGTACTAAAACTTGGTCAGGTAAAATATTTAATATCTCATAAACTTCAACATCTTCAACAGTAGATTCCAACATTTCGTTTTAATTCAAAACTTTCTCAAGATTCCGAAGAATATAGATGACGTTTAACGAGATACGTTGTTGAATTTTCAAGTTGGTGAAGTGATTTCTTTGTTTTCTTCCATTATGCCTACATTTTTATAATGTATTATGTTTTTTGTTGTTTTTTGTGATATACTTTCATTATTGTTTATTTCATTCTTTTAGTACAAAAAAATTTCTCTTTCTGCTTATTTTATACTTTTTATTTTATTTTGGCTCGTTCTATATTCTTCGGAACCTTAGAAATAAAACGAAATCCCACCCAAAACACTTCGTGTAAAATAAGTTGCCAAGACTCACATGCTCATAATGCTTTCACTGTTAAAAAGATATGAG
>JAFIDM010057289.1:0-13312 GCA_023159025.1 Thereuonema tuberculata | reverse complement strand
CTTCATGTGATTGACTTTTTAAAACATCTCCCGAAGAAGGCCCGAGGCACGGGGCCGAAATATCGAGATCACATCTCATCCCGGAGTGAGGAAATCCCTCAAAAAAAACGGACCTACAGTATCATGTCTCACTCCTCCTTCAGGACCAAACTATAGTTTAAAATAGTTTTGTTTTTCGATATAATAATCCGAAATTATTTCGAAATTCTGATATTACAGAAAATTAAAAAATTATTTTCACCAAATGGCAATTCAAGTAGTTATCGCAGTCATTTCTGGCGAGATAGTTTTAGCACATTCCTGTTCATACAAATGACCTTCCACTGTTTTTATTTTTATTTCCAAAATTCGGTTGAGATTTTAGATCGAAAACAATCTTGTAAGAACATTTTAAAAAATTTTTGCAATTTTTTCGTTTTAATTTAAACAAGAAGTATAATTTTTTAATTGAAAAATTTTGCATTTTTCTAAATATTTGAATTAAAAATTTGAAATTAGAAATGAATTTAAATTTGAACTGTTTCAATTGGCAAAAATTCAGGTTTCCAAAAACCTAACTTGGTGACACACTTAGATGTCAAAAAAACATTATCATAAATTATATATCAAAATGTTCAGCGTAAAAAAATAAAAACAATGAAACCAAAATTTTGACCTCTAAGTCAAAAGTTATAAAATCTCCGAAACCCGGAAGTGACGTAATTTATTATTAGATACAGCGCGCCTAGCGGTGAAAAGACGAAAAGTTTCGGTTTCACTTTTAAAATGTCATTTTAAGGTTCTATTAATTTAAAGAAATATTCAACATTTTTAATAACATTTTAAACATTTATTTAACATTTATGTAAGAATAAATACAGTAATAAAGAATAAATACTGTTTTAAATACAGTATACTTTCTTGAATGATACTTCTTCAGAAAACATTCAAAAAATAAGAAAAATTTCGCACCAACCTCATTTGATTAAAGACAGCTTTTGTGAGAAGGAAATTCGCGTTTTCATTCTATTACCAATGTATAATTATGCAGACATTTAATGAAATTTTTGATTTGTTTGTAGAAATATAGATCACAATGGTTGACAGATAGGTGAGCATTCCAGTGAAACACTTGAAAGTCTTTCGCCATAGTAGTCAAATCAACGGAATACAACGAAACAAGTATAAAGCGATAATTGCAAAAAAAAAACCCAAAAAAAGTAACCTATGTATATATAAAAAAAAAAGAAAAAGTGTATATTTATAAGAATCTTTCCTATCTGCTACATGTTATGTTATGTTATGTAGTGAATGATGGTGGCAGAGAAGCCAAGCACTGCGACCGGAGGTCTATTGTACTATCCCACGGAAATAAGGACAGATGGAGAGAAAGACTGAGAAAGTATGGTGGGAGAAGTGCAGGGGATCTGCACAAGCGAACTGTAGAAGTCGGATTTTCAGTTTCGTATTAAAATATCTTTTTTGCTTTCAGTCATAAATTTTTTAAGCTAATAATTATCTTTAAATTAATTTTTGATATTCTTATTTTACATTATTCTACAAAAAAAAATCAGTAATTAAGAATTACTTTTATCTAAGAAATAAAAAGCAATATTTTAAAAAATACCGGCAGATTATTAATTTTTATTTTAAAAAAATTATGTTGAAGTTGGCATAATCGAATAAGAGTTTATTAAATTTGCTTTGTTTTTCAGTGTGGTTGTGTGAGAGAATCAAATCCTAAACAACAATATTCCAAGAATCCTCATTATCTACTTATTGTCTAAAGACGATTAATTTTAATCTTCGAAAAGCCTGCTAATCCATTTCCGAAATAAACGAATTCATATCCATTGTTAGGCACCATTGTTTGGTTTCCAATGCTTTTCAATCGGAAGTTTTTTGTTACTTTATTTCTCGACAAAGACTCAAATTAAAAAGATTTATAATACAAAGTTGAACAACTACGAGACCATCACAACAGTTCCATTCCATAATCCTGGGCAGAGATACACACACACACACACACACACACACACACAATGAATGATTTTATTACTTTCATTTTTCTTGGTAGTTAAACTAACAGTATCCACTGTAGTCTTTGAAGTCGTGGGAGAAAGACTTCCAGCATTCCATGATTAATAAGACTAATTGGATTCAGATGGTCAGACCAACGTATGCCCGCCTTTAACTCCTAGGAAAGACCTCCCGTTCCTATTTCCTGTTTACCTAGAGAAAAATTCCCTTCTCTGGGAATTGAAGCCGGCTTCTCCTGCCGTAATCCAGTGCCTCAAACTATAACACTGACACAATTTTCTTACGAGAGTAAGGTACAAAATAAGGAAAATATGAAAATTAAAAAAAATATATTCGTTTTTCTGAAAATCAAGATGAGAATTATTCCGAAAAGTAAGGTGAAAAAGTAAACATTATGGATCACATACAGTATGGAACATACTGAAACAATTTCGCCCACATAAATATCGTTAAGAAATGATTACAACGTAAGACATAAAGCTAAGTAAACGAATTCACATCCTGAGCTGTCATCGGGTAGAGACTGGGTTGAGATAAAGAGCGGCCGTTTCGTTCTCTTTAGTACTCGTCAGCCAGCTAAACTCCACGGATAAGAGAGAAGATGCGAACGGTTAAAGATCCCGGATCTTATTCCCCCAACCCCCCCCCCCCCCCCCCCTCGAAGAAACCCTAACCAAAAATACACAATACAAAAATGGTTCTTTCCGTTCTTTATTTCAAAAAACAAAATCGTGAAAGTATCAGAGGAGGATTCATCAATCTATTTAGAAAACCCTTACAGAGTTAATGACTAATAAGAAAAAAGATAAATACCGAGAATGTACACTGTTTCTCACCACGCCTTGAGTTGTCATCGATAGGAATCTGTGACAGCAGTGTCAATAAAAACAAAATCATGAAAGTATCAGAGGAGGATTCATCAATCTATTAAGAAAACCATTACAGAGTTAATGACTAATAAGAAAAAAGGTAAATACCGAGAATGTACACTGTTTCTCACCACGCCTTGAGTTGTCATCGATAGGAATCTGTGACAGCAGTGTCAATAAAAACAAAATCATGAAAGTATCAGAGGAGGATTCATCAATCTATTAAGAAAACCATTACAGAGTTAATGACTAATAAGAAAAAAGGTAAATACCGAGAATGTACACTGTTTCTCACCACGCCTTGAGTTGTCATCGATAGGAATCAGTGACAGCAGTGTCAATAAAAACAAAATCATGAAAGTATCAGAGGAGGATTCATCAATCTATTAAGAAAACCATTACAGAGTTAATGACTAATAAGAAAAAAGGTAAATACCGAGAATGTACATTGTTTCTCACCATGTCTTGAGTTGTCATCAATAGGAATCTGGGACAGCAGTGTCGTATTGTTAAAACTATTTGGTCAGATTTGTCCATAGGTATTTATTTTCTTTCTTTTACTAGGCCAATTCCCGTGTACAGATTGTTCGTTATAGATATTTGAAGAAGAGATTTATTTAGACGGACGTTGGTTGATATAGATGTTAAATGAAGATCATAGGTTATATACGATACTCCTGGCGACGAATTGATTGTGACTATTCTTTCGAGTGAAGATAACCAAATTCTGATGACTTGTGAATCTAGACAAATTTTTCTCTTTGGCGGAGACTTCAGACAAATTATACAATGTAGTCAAGAATGGCCGAGATTACGACATTATTAACAGTTCTTTGAAAAGATCTCATTCTTTCTCTAGTTGTCCATTTCGATACTAATTGATTATCGATGATAAAACGATGGTTTATATGAGATAATCCAAGAATAATCGATTCCAATGATAGGGGTTAAAGCAACATTTTGAAGTTTTGAAGACTCTTTTCAAGCCATCTCTTTCTCAAGCATAATAAAATTGGAATAAGTACAACAAAACAAAATAGTTGGAAGCTTAAGCAAATTTCAAAAACACGTGAATCAATAACTTTAGTTGTTTTTACAAAAATATATTAATTAGGTACAATTCAATTATTAAAAGTAATAATAATAAGAAAATAAAATTTAAGATAATCTAACAAAACTCGATTCCAAAGAAAGCAGTTAACGCATTATTTTGAAGTTCAATAATGCTCATTTTGAATTTGTCGACTTCCTCGTGACAATAAAAAATGAAAAACCGTTTTCCATTGTTGCACTAACATTGGGGCACAACAGCAACACAACAATTGCGGAGATATAAGTCAAAAAACAATTAAAAAAGAGCTGTAGTCCCTATGGCCTATTGGATAACACATCCGACTTCGGATCAGAAGGTAGCAGGTTCAATTCCCATCGCGGAAATATGAAAAAATTATTTTTATTTTCCATTCGCACAGAAAATTGCGCCGGAGAGACAGACAGACAGAGAAATAAAAGATTTTAGTAATATAGATTGTTTGTTTTGAGGAGATCCCATTCTTGATAGAGGGATACAGACCCACGGCCTTTCACGACTCCTGAGAGGAGCCATCAATGGTCCTAACAAGAACGAAACAGCTCTCCCAGATTCTTGTTGATGACAACTGAAGGTGTGGTTGCAAACATTGTGTAATCTCAATATTTATCGTTTTCATCTCACTAAAGTACCTATGGAGGGGTTGGTTGAGTTGTAAATTTCCCCAGCCCTTAATTACTTCAAAAACTGGAAGAAATCTACTATTTTTATCCTTTTTTTTTATTTTTTTGTTGGAAAGCTATTTTCTTGCTTTATAAATCCTTCGCACCCCCAAATTACTTGTATGAGTTTCCCTCTATTACAATAACTTAACCGCTGGTTGGACCTTTTTTAAACTTGATATGCATATTTAAAGAGAAGAGACAAATTCCCAGAGAAATACAATGGATTTCTATGGATTTTGGCCACAGGCAGGTTTTCGGCCACAGGGTGATTGACAACTTCAAGGGTAGTAGCCACCTAGTGATCAAATTTCAAACTAATTACCTATGGGGATACGAATCTTCGTAAAAATCTCAATAAATAATGAAAATTTTAAAGAAAAAGAAAACGTCAAATGATTGAGTGTTTTGTTTAGCTTTCTGTATGCAGCAATAACTGTTACGTCACATTGGTGTTTCCATCTGATTGGCTTTGACTTCTAAATTACTTTATTGGCTTATTATTACTTTTGTCTCGAGATTCTGACTGTAATTAAGTACCTGTTCTTGTATTTTGTATTTAGTTGAGGAAACTATTTGTATATAGTGAAACCGGTCCTATTTTTATTTGTAAATATATATGTTTTTTATGCAGTTAGTTTTGTGTGTCATTTTCGTTATTATTTATTTAAATATGTCAGCACACGTAAAATATCTCTGTCTTTATTTCGCTGATCAAAACAGAATAAAAAAAAAAAAAAATATTCGACTGTCTCATAAAAAAAAAAATTGTTTGTCAGACTGTATATTCAAAAAAAAAATGTAATTTTTATTGGTATTAAAATTAAACAAATGAATTAAAGACAGGAGTGTTTAAATTAAACTTCCCTAATTAGGTTTCTGTATCATTGAGTATTCAAGTTTTTAGAGTTTAAACAACACAACAAAAGTTGCTTCATTATAGGAAATATTGGTAGTGTTTGAATGCAAATAAAATGCTTTAAGTCATAATGAATAAATAATATGATGAAACTACAACTTCTAAATGTTTACCGTTTTTGTATAAAAAAAATTTCAATTTTTTATCAGCGGTAGTTAAATCCCGACGACTCCAATGGTTTGGACATGTTCAGCGGATGGAGGACTCCCGAATGCCAAAGAAAATATTGAGTACCAAAGTCTATGCCAAGAAAAAAAAAGGAAGACCAAGAATGAAATGGCTTGACAACGTTGTACAAGATCTGAGAAAGATGAATATTGTTGGTTGGGGACCGATGACACAGGACCGAGCACAATGGAAGCTCGTTATTGAGGAGGCCAAGGCTCACACAGGGCTGTAGTGCCACAGATGATGATGATTATGAGTTAAGATAAAAAGTGATAAAGACCTCCTATTCTTGCTCCATCCGAACCTCCGCTGTGGATATTAAGCCTTTTAATAATCCAGTAAATCGCGAGTATTTTGCAATGATTAAAATTAACTGGATTGCTTAAGAAAGAAATAGAGATTTAAATGAATAAAAATCTGAGCTCATCGAAATCGCATTGGCGCCTCAAAGTGCAACAATATATTTTTAATTCAATGCACGGATTGAATTTTCTAAACATTAACAAAAGAAATCATTGAGGCCAGGCGGACTGCTAGCACATGAATTTTATCACTATGAATTTTTTGTTGTTGTTTTTTGCTTTTGAGGGACCTCTGTGATGCCGATGATTGTTCACAACAGCCTCAGTACCGAGACCTCGCTGTTTACTTGTGACTGCTCATAGCTGATGATCGCCAAAGAGCATGAAACGACTGTTCTAGGCTGGCAGTTAATAAACATGGGGTCTCACCATTGTTGTTTACAAATCTGAACTGTTTCAAATCAAAAGATTTTATAAATTAAAAGTAAGAGTACACTTTTCTTTTTTAATAGTTTCAGGATTTTTAAAAACAAAGAAATAAATAAATAACTTAAAAAGGTTTTTAAAGAACGTAGATCTAACGTCTTTTCGGGGAACTTCCTGTTTGAAAGCTGTATACATTTAAAGCATTTTGATATACCGAGGAAAGCGAGCTCCTAATTCTTTAAGAAATTTTATTTATCATAAAAAAAAAAAAAAAAAAAAAAATGCAGCGAAATGAACAGCATAAATAATGATCCTTCATCGATGGCTTCTGAGAAAGGCCGAGGCCAACGCTGAAGTGAAATTCAAGATTTAAATTCTTCGCCTTTCCTGTTTTCTTTTTTAAAATACATGAAATTGTTTGTTACTGTGTTTCAGATATTTCTTTTGCGAATAAGTTTTTTGCATTAAGAGCACACTTTTCTTTTTTAATAGTTTCAGGATTTTTAAAAACAAAGAAATAAATAAATAACTTAAAAAGGTTTTTAAAGAACGTAGATCTAACGTCTTTTCGGGGAACTTCCCGTTTGAAAGCTGTATACATTTAAAGCAGTTTGATATACCGAGGAAAGCGAGCACCTAATTGTTTGCGGAATTTTATTTATCATAAAAAAAATGCAGCGAAATGAACAGCATAAATAATGATCCTTCATCGATGGCTTCTGAGAATGGCCGAGGCCAACGCTGAAGTGATTTGAAATTCAAAATTTAAATTCTTCGCCATTCCTGTTTTCTTTTTAAATACATGAAATTGTTTGTTACTGTGTTTCAGATATTTATTTTGCGAATAAGTTTTTTGCATTAGTTTTATTTCAATCTTATTTATGGATATTTATATATATCGAACGGGCAAAACTCAAAGCATGCCCTTCGAATTTTGCAAAACAAAGATTTCAATCAATCATTTGCAATTTAAAAAATTTCGCAAGTATAGAATATAAGAAAAAATTAATATTTTAATTTCTTCACTAATGTTGTGATGGAGTTTACAGCAATGATCTTCTACATCTGACCTTTTCCCTTGTTTGTTTTTAATGCAATAAATGTGTTCTAAGACACGTTCTCTGACCGTTCTTTTACTTTCCCCAATATAGAATGTACTGCAATTCAAACATTGTAATTCGTAAATTATATCCATATTTCGATTGTTTTCATTCTCATTCAATTTACAACGAAGTATATTTTTTAATTTATTAATATATTCCAATGTTACATCGACATCATATTTTCCGCAAATCCTTTTCAAATCCCAACTTTTTTATTCAAAGAAGGTATTAGGCCTATTATTCTTTCTTTATTATTGTACTGGTTCATTTCTTTAATTTTGAGATTCTCATATTCTCTTAATGCCTTATTTTTGAACCTTTCATCATATCCATTTTTTTCTTTCAAGACAATTTTCATTTCCCTTATTTCATTTGTGAAGTTCTATCCAATCTATTTATATAGATTACCACTATATTCTTTTTTATTTAATAGCTATGACGTTAACTAAAATTTGTTGTGTGGTCACTCTGTGACTCTTATTTATAAAATGTTTTAAGAATAAATTATTATTATTCTTTTTAACTAAACAAATATCTAGAAAATTTAATTTCTCATTATTCTCTTTTTCTCGTTATTTCTCTTTTGGAATTTTATGTGAGAATTTTTTTTATTAATGATCTTAAAAAATTTTTGAAATTGCTTATTAGTTCCATACCAAAATCAATTGCTGTATTTTCAGCCTTAAAAACAGGGGGAAGGGTCAGATGTAGCGGATCATTGCTTTAAACTTGATCACAACGTTCGTGAAAAAATTAAAATATTACTTTTGGAAAAGGACATTAAAACAAGAAAAATAATGGAAAGCATGATAATAAGAAATATCAAAAATAGTAAATTTAATAGGAATGATGGATTAGAAGTAGATAATGTATTAATAAATTTTTAAAGACATGGTAAAGAAATGTATCAATAACAAAAACAAACAAAAAAACAGCAAAAATTAAAGAGTTTAAACAATTGTAGAAATACTTTTGTTCAGATAATGATCATGGATTGTAATATAATAATGTCATTGCTTACAACTACTCTATGTCTAGGAAGTGTATATGAAATGAAACACCTCGATATTTATTGTTAATGATAACAACTTGAAAAAGAAAAAAGAAATATATTTTTCCGAAAATTCGTTTTTTTTTTATTAAATATATTTTAAATACATTTTAAATATATTATTTGGTGTATTTAAGGTGTGTGGTAAAACTAAGAATTGAAAGAAATACCCAATAAACACACTAAAAAACCTTTTAAGTTATATATTTAAGAAATGATAAAAAAACATCGTTGCTGACGATGGAGGACTTGACGCCTCTGAAACTGTCCAAGGATCCCCTTTTAATTATGTAATGTATGTTTTTTATTATTTCTTAAATATATAACTTAAAATGTTTTTTAGTGTGTTTATTGAGTATTTCCTTCGAATATATTTTTTTAATTAATTCAACTAAAAGAAACGAGATTTTCGATTTATTATAATACTTTGTATATCTTGATAATTCGGTTGAAAGAGTACAGACGAATCTATATCACTAAAATAAGACAGACTTCTCTGTCTGTCTGTCCGGCGCAGTTGTTAATTTCCTGTGAAAAAATTCCTATAATGAAACATTTGCGACGGGAATCGAACTTGCAGCCTTTTGGATCCGAAGTCATACGTCCTATCCATTAGACCACGGGGGCTACATTCAAATTGTTTCTTATCATTCCCTTTTTGTGTGTTTGGCGCAATGAGAGAAGAGACAGAGAAAAAAGAAAATAACTCATTAATTTTAGCGTACTAGATTAAATTTCTATGATATACTAGATTACTAGATATAAATTTCAATGTTCATTTTTTTAGCTTCTCTCCGTCAACAATGGCTTGCGCTATCAAATAATGATTTCATTCAATAAGGAATAAAATATCACTTTTTGCTATAACCGCTTGGAATCGATTCTTCTTTGATTATCTCATACTTACCAGGGAGAGACAGGGGGATGGCTATGATTGTTATCACACTCTATATAAAAATGTTCAGTGAAATTATTCTTACACTTATTTACTTGTAATTTTTTTTATTTCGTATTTATTTTCTTATTTTCTTATTTATTAATCTTTAAAAAGTACGTTAATATCATAATTATTTACAAGATTATGGATTTCCGAAGAGTTCTTTATATTATTATTTGGTTTGTAGTTAATATGTTGGTTTAAAATTTTCCAAATAGCAATATTATAGGGTTTGGTTCATTCTTAATTAAGTTTCTGAAACAGTTGTTTTTTTTGTTTTATAATAAATTTTTTTATCCAATTTCTTTTAATTTTTTTTATTCGCTTCCATATTTCTTATTTGTTTTGTTATTCTTACATTTTTTAAATAATTAATTTTTTTCTTCTATATGTGTTTTAATTTCTGAATTCATCCATGACTTTTTATAATAGTTAGAATTACCAATTATTTGGAATATAGTTAATAGTAGAATGTCTTTTTGAATATTTTTTCGCTTTTTTAATTTGTTTTAATGTTTTATTTATAAATTTATTTGGATCTTGACTAAAATTTATTTTTATTTCTTGAGTAGGATTATATATTTTATTATTAAAATAATCCTCATTTAAAGGAAGGTTATGAGTTTTTAAATTTTTTATATAACCAGTATTAGTGATTGTAGAGGTGATAATTTCCAGTAAAATACCAAAATGATCAGAAATATAATTATCATTTTGGTATAATTATATTTGCTTGCTTGTATTTCACAATTATTTAATTTCGAAAAACCGTAAAACCCCCTTGCCAAAACCGATTATTATTGAGCAAGAGCGACTGGCTCATCAGCGACCCCACAAGTGTGGGAAAAAGCTGTAGGAGATGATGATCAGAAATATCCAATACCAAAATTATCAAAATTATAATTGAATGGCATTTTCTGATCATTTTGGTATTATAATTATCATTTTGGTGTAATTATATTTGCTTGTATTTCACAATTATTTAATTTCGGAAAACAATGATCTATACTTGTTTTAGATATCGAAGTTTTTGTACATATATTTCTGGTCGTTTTATACATATAATGATTTTTCAAACCTAGGTTGTAAAAGTTTTGTAAATATTTACCTATATCATAAGTTGAGTTTTTTTTTGTTTATATCCATATTAGTGTCTCCAATGACTAGTTGATTTAAATGTATTTTTTGTGTGTATCTTATGAAGATTTGATTTTAATTCTTAATGAAAAGACTTTATTAGAGTGTGGAGGTTTATAAATTACATATATGAGGAATTCATTAAAACGACAAGAATTATCTTGAAGTATAACAAATGATATTTTCATATGTTGTCTCCTGATCTTTATCCATACTAACTAAAATAACTATTCTCTATAAAATATCATTATCCCACCTCCTTTTGAGTTTATTCTAAGGTCATTAATGGAATTAAATCCAGTAATTTTGTAATTGGAAATTTCATCAGTCTTAACGTTAACTTCTACTAAAATTATTAGCTTTATATCTTCAATTTTAGAGTTTTGATTAGAAATTAAGTACTGAAAATTTGAACGAATACTTCTAATATTCAGAAATAATATATTGCTACTGTGTTTGACGCCAGTCCAATTTACAAAACTATCCGTAATATTTAACTTTCCCAGAACTATTTGAGTAATTGTATCAGTCATGAGATATTTATGTTTTATAACGTCCTCGCACTTTATATGTATAATTTTAGAATTTTCAATTTTTCTAATTAATTAATTTTTTTTGTTTAGTATTTTACAGTATGTCTTTTGGGTAGATTTATATAATAAGGAAAAGGGGGAAGAGAGAAAATTGATATTATTGTAAATATACTAAATATTTTTTTGTGATTTTAGAAGAATAAATTCAAATTCAAATTCATTTTTTCTTACAAGTATTTTACAGTTGTTAATCCATATAAATTTATAATTTTTTGATCTAGCTTCCATCTTTGTTTTCCAGAGCAAATTTTTAAGATTCTGAGTAAGATTTTCATTAATATTGATTTTCTCTTTATTGTTATTACATAAAGATTAGTTCATTTGTTAAATTTTTAAGTTTTGTTGTGAAAACCACAGTTCCCTATCCTTTCTTTTTTTAAATTTAATTATTATTGGCTTGAATTTATTTCTCCTTATATTTCCATATCTATGGGTTGCGTCAATTTGATTGAGGGGGTCTTGAATGTTCAATTCCTTTGCAATATTATACAGTATTTCTTCTAAATTTTCATTGTCTTTCTCTTGGACTCCTACTACTTCTAAATTATTTTTTTCTTTGTTGTGCTTCTAATTCATTAATAGAATCCTCTAATTTTCGAATTTTCTCTCTTTTTAAGGTATTTTCAATTTCTATTTTTTTAAATTACTATTTAGATCTTTTAATACATAAGAATATATGTAGCATATATTATAATATATGTAGCACAATAATACATAAATATATGTAGCTGTTCCAAAATGTCTTCCTATTGACGATTAACGAATTCAATAGATTTCTAGTAATTCTTTTAGAATATTTTGACCTAGGCTTTTGTCAACACTTACATTGGACTCATCCATATTCTCCTCTAAGGAAAGTGTAATTATTTCCGCATTGGCCTGTTTTGTTAATTCCATTCTTTGTTCTGTTGAATTTAGGTCTTTCTTATCTCTTCTGTTTCTTATTGTAATCTTTTTACATTTGTCACATTTCCAATTTTTATTTTTCCGGGGGAGTCGGTACTTGCATATTCGTCCTTCGCACAAGCAACGTGTTACTCCACGCTACATGCGAGACACCTTAATTCAGCCTTATTTAACAACTTATTACCAGCTGCGCATTTAATCTTTAACTTGTTGTACTCACTCATTATTAATACTTGATGTCTTATATTTGTGTCTTGAGACAATACCGTGATCAAACGAAAAAGTTAAAAAAACCTATGGAGCGATATTCAGCAAGTGTCCATTTCTCTCGACGCAAGCGCTCTTCTTTCTCAAAGCCTCGTATTGGAGGCGAAACCGGTTGTGAGCTTTTTAACTGTAAATAGTGTTTTTAACTAGTCTTGTGTGTTGGCTCTCCGAAATTTTTTAATTGAAAAAACAAAATATGTCCAACATTAGCAGAGAGTTTTTTCAATATCTAACTTGTTAATACCTTAATTGTTTTATTATTTTGTGCATTGAGATATAGGAAATCTAACGAAACACTTAAATATCTCAGGAACATATTAACGAGAAATTTCTAAACCTTCTAATTTAAGGATATGTTGTTGTTAACGTAAAAATGTTGTTTTATAAAATAACGTTCAACATTTGTTGAAAATCAATGTAAATTACTAGTTCTTTGGATCCGATCTTAATTTTTGAAAAAAAAAAAAGAACTGAAAGATAAGCCACAAAATATATTATTAGAGAATACGTGGTGAGCTGCGAGCTTCAGATTGTCGTTGAAATGTACAAGGTCACTTGCATTCGTTCCGACTTCAGATCTAAACCGATACCTGTGTACCAAAACTAAGAAAAAATTAGTCCCTTTGTTCACAATTTTATTTTTTTCTTTCCTGTGCACACCCCTCTTGCTGAATTCTTAGGTCAATCAACTATTCTTTGTACTAGATGAGAGCGACAAAATAATGATTTTCTAACAAAAAAATAAAAATCGAAAATCTTGACTTCCTATGCAGCACATTTTAAAGATTAGTGAATGAAGTTTTAGTTAAGATAACGGATAGAGCACTTTTTTAATATGAAGAGCAATATTTTGCTTTATTTAG
>JAFIDM010057288.1:0-13313 GCA_023159025.1 Thereuonema tuberculata | reverse complement strand
AAGATGATTAAGAACTATAACACCGACAACTGTTATGTTTGAACTTTTTTCGGAAACTAAAGAAATAATGGATTATTTGGAAGACAGAAATATTTAGTGTATAACTAGATTGTGGATAACCAAAAAATAAATTTGTTAATTGTTTTGTTTTGATATCTAACGATGTTGATTTCCATTATTTATTTTCACATGCTATTTATTATCAAAAACATTTTTCTGCTACCTTAATATTAACTTTATTTCATAACATAAGGTTATGGGCCAATTAATACTAAATTATTTAATTACATTAATTACAATTCTGTAATGTATTTCTTTCCCTTTCATTCATATTTCAATGAGGACTCAATCATATGCCACATACTTAGAAACAATCATTTCTTCTTCATTCTTCATCTAATTTATTTAGAATAACATGAAGGCTATTATTTTAATTGTCATAATATTTCAAACAGAAAAAGTTTGAAATGAAAAAAAAATAGTTTTAAGTGAAATGAAATGAAAATGAATCCGAAAATATCAAGCAATTACAGTTACAGTTAAATTTAGTTAATTTATTTTTATTCAAAAGAATAATTCTTAAAATTAAGAAAAACTGACACAAAAAGTAACAGAATTACAAACGAAAGATCGAACTTCATTACCACCGTCCTTTCCAAATTAACGCTTTCAGAAACTAACAATTGTTAGAATAATCCACAATTACAAAACAAGACGTTCTTGAATGGACTTGAAGCTTACTTTCCTTAACATTTTGTTTGTTGCTTTTTTTCTTCTTTGAATTGTAAAATGAATACTAAAAGAAAAGTCTCCATTTGCATGTGTGCTGGTGAGAAGGAGGTTGCCTATGTTTTAAAATTAGAAATATTTTTTCATTTTTTACAAATTTTTAATTTAACATTGCAAATACTTAAGTTGTCTGAATCCAAATAATTTCAATCACTTTTAAATTCTCGTAGACTTTATTAGGATTACTAAGTTCATTTACTATTCACTGTTTAAAAACTTCGATAATAATCGGGTTTTTTTTGGTTTTAATGCATTTCTATGTGAATTTTTGTAGTTTTCATGTGAGAGCATCTGTTGAGTAAAAACAATCATCTATTCATGAAATGCACGTCATGTTTCAAAAAGATTGAGAAAGAAGTTCAAAAGTTATTAAGGGAGGAAGGACAGGCAAAGACACACAAATATCATGAACCTCACATTCAGTAGAAAGGTCAACAAATTTTATAGAAATAGCAAGAATAGACATAAAAATTAATTAATTAATTAACATCTAATTATTTTTGTTTTATTTTGCTTTTCTTTTTATTTCCCATTTTACCTGCTTCAAATTTTTACAAAAGTCTTATTTCAAACCCATTTTTTCCAATCATTTTGAAATCACTTCATTTAAAATGTGAATCTCTTTTTTATCAGTTCATCATAGGAATGCTGAATACTGTTTCAGTGATATCTTCCCCCTTGGTCGTAAAAGAAGGGAATGAGGCTTTGTTTCCCTCTGAAGTTACTTTGATTGCCGCTAGAATGATCACTGCATCCACATGTGATTGCGTTTACATCTAACGTTTCCAGTCTCTCCAGAAGTGCCGCTACCCTTTTCACACATCAGTTTATCCAAAACATTTACAGGGATTCCCCATGACATCCTCCGTCTCATTGGACCTTTTCTACTTATAAAAACTATTACTTTGTAAGCAATCGAATGCTAGAAGATGACTTCTCCCTTTGTAAGCCAAAACTATAGTCTGTATATTACTGTGATTGAAGACTCTACATATTATTCAGGTGTAACGGCTTAATTTTTGATACTGAATTTGAAACATTCCACGAATAATAAATATTTTAAAAATACATAAAAATAAAATAAAATAAAATAAAATAATAAAAATAAAAGTATTTTATTAAAACTTTTTAATAAGTATTTGACTGTAATAAAAAAAAACAGATGACAGTATTTAATTATAAAAATGTGTAATAATGTATAACATGGAGTATAACATGGCGGCCGCCTACTGAACACGTGAGAATCGGGGCTCCATTAAAAAAGGAATTGCAGGTGAAAAAAAACAGGTGAAACTATACATAATTATCCGCATAGACGTAAGGTAGATTGCATCTCAAATACGGAATAAATTAGAAGAATGCAGCCACCAGAGAAGGTCAAATTACATCAGATTCGAAGTCAGAAGACACATCGATGGCGGTCCCTACCCCACCGACGGAGCTGAGGGAGGAGTTGCAAGGAGCTGTGCGGCTACAGGTAACGGAGACCTTGCGGTCGCAAGAAATCCTAAAATATATCGCTGAAGCAATTTGCGAGTCCGTAACGAAGCTGGTTACGGACAACTTAATGCGCACTCTCGGTGAAAAGGACAGGGAGATACAAGAACTTCGCAAGGAGCTTCAGGAAATGAAGAACGATTTTACAGAATACCAAAAAAAATCTGAATCACAGGACGATGCCTTAGAACAATACCAAAGAAGGACAAACATGAGGATTTTTGGAGTCAAAGAAGCCAAAAATGAAAACACACATAATTTATTGCTCAATCTGTAAGGAGAAGCTTGGTCTGGCCATAAGATCTGATGAAATCGACCGCTCCCATCGAGTAGGTCCCCAAAATGGTCATAAACCCCGCGCCATTATCGTGAAATTGGTATCCTACAAAACAAGAGACGCCATTTTCGCCAAGAAAAAACTTCTCAAGGACACAGGCATTACCCTGAGGGAAGACTTAACTCGTCATAGAGTACACTTGCTCCAGGCAGCAATTAAAAGATTTGGATTAACGAAAGTCTGGACTGCTGACGGCAGAATTGTTGTTAACCTTGGCAACAAAAAGAGATCAATCACAACTTTCGATGATCTCGAAAAATTATAGTATAGCCCCGAAATATAGTTTACCCTTTGTTTTTTTTAAAGGAAAAAAAAACTATTTCCTGTAAATAGTATCTTGCTTTCTTTTTTAATTGCTTTTTATTATTATTTTAGTCTTTTAAATAGGCTTCATTATATTTTTTCTTGTATTTTTAACATCTTTAATATTATTGACTATTATTATTTGTATTACTTTTATCATTATTAGTAGTAGTAGTAGTTCTTTTATTATTTTTATCATTACTTTTATCATTAGTATTATTAAAATTTTTATCTTCATTTTAAACTCTCCTTCCCTAGCAATTTTGTTTTATTTTTAATTTGCAATAAATACTTTTGTTTGGCTTTAATTTGTGTAATCTCAATTGCTTTATATTTAGTATTTATATTTTAACTTCTCAAATCTTCTTAAAACCTTGTCTATTATTATCATTATTTTTTCATAAATTATTATAACTGTATTCAAATCCTCTTTTACTATTATCAGTTTCGATGTTTTGTCTTCTAGTTTTCGTATATACAAACTCATTAACTTGCAAATTCTCCAGGTAAGCAAATATTTACATTTATTTCAAAAACAGAATCTCCCTTAAATACTCTCCATACTTCTTATACTCTTATCTACGCTCTATCTACCCAGCCAATACCCTCACAGTCTGAACAATTACTCTCTTACATCCACATTGAAACCCCTATTGCTATCTCGTTGTTCAAATCAGTATTATGACAAAAATGAACTGCAATTCTAGTACATACTGAATTTCACATTTATATTTAATATTTCAGCATATTTCCAATGCTATTTCTCTCTAAATTGAATCAAGATATTTCACCTGACTCCCTATTGTTTCTAGCACATAATATTCGCAGTATCTCAGCGAATTGGGATTTATTAAACACTACATTAGAAACTTTACTACGATTTCCAGATTTCCTTCTTCTTACTGAAACATGGGCCGCTAATCCAGAAGCACTTCCAAACAGAGAGCACATCTCTGTTATCTCTGTTACTCGAAATGACAGAAAAGGCGGAGGGGTTGCTTTATACTACAGGGATAGTTTTAATATCAAAATCATTAACGATTTTACTTTCATCAATATGGATTTAGAATGTATTTGCTGCTCTATCAACGATGACGTCATTCTTGTAGGAATCTATAGACCCCCGACAGGAAATCCACTGTATCTCCACAATTATTTAGAAACTGTGTCTCAATTTATCAGTAACAGTAAAAAAAAAGGAATTTTTATGGGCGACTTTAATGTCAACTTCGAAAACAAAAATGATAAAAAGACAACGGACCTTCTAACGTCTATGAACTGCTTCTCATTCTTCCCACTTATAGACACTCCAACCTGTCACTCGAACTCTTACTTCTCTCATTCACTTCTCGATCAAATCTTTACAAATTTTCCCACTCTTAGCAAAGGCGTTCTTGATGCTTACATAACAGACCATGATCCCGTGTATTTCACAACAAACCTTACAACCTTATTCAAAGATATCTCCCTTAAAAAACCAATAAAGCTAACAATTCGAAAGTTCAAACCCAAACATATTATTGAGTTCAAAGAATATCTCAGAATCAAAGAATATCTCTATCAACTGGGTCACTGAATTGCAAAAAGGAAGAAATACCGAAGAAACACTTTCAATCTTCAACAAACTATCTTACTATGGTTTTAACAAACACTTTCCGCTGTCCTCGAACATTAGTAATAATCATAAAATAATTAGTAAAAAAGCCTGGATGACGACGGAACTTTTAGGTCTCATCTGTCAGAAAAACAAATTCTATAAATCTTAAAAAAAACATCCGACCTCTGCAAAATTAATGCGTCTTAAAACTGCTCAAAATGAATTAAAATCCAAAATTAGGGCCGCAAAAGAGCAATATTATAAGCTTTTGTTCGAGGACAATCATTATATATTATTTCTCAAAGGGTTTTTTTTGTCGGAACGCTATGTTTCCTTTACTACTTCATCAAAATCAATGATTGAGGCATCATTTTGAAGATTACGTTCCCCGCTAATGACGAAAAATAAACAAATTGTTTAAAATTAATGTTTTCGTTAAAAAACTTTATTTTTAAAAACTTTTTATACAAATGTAGACACGCTTTAACAGAAGCGCCTTATTTTTCGAAAGTGAAAATATTGCTTTAGCGTTGTAACCTTCAAATCTTTCCTTTTTTGAATAAAAATGCACTTTAAATAATATTTCATCGTTTATTTAATAACAACAGATAAAAAAAAAACAAAGATTTATATTTTAATAAAAATAAACGATTTATTACAATAGAAACATAAAAATTAGTCAACTTCTCATATATTATTTTATATATTATTTCTCAAAGGGTTTTTTTTGTCGGAACGCCATATTTCCTTTACTACATCAAAATCAATGATTGAGGCATTATTTTGAAGTACGTTCCCCGCTAATGACGAAAAATAAACAAATTGTTTAAAATTAATGTTTTCCTTAAAAAACTTTATTTTTAAAAACTTTTTATAAAAATGTAGACACGCTTTAACAGAAGCGCCTTATTTTTCGAAAGCGAAAATATTGCTTTAGCGTTATAACCTTCAAATATTTCCTTTTTTTGAATAAAAATGCACTTTAAATGATATTTCATCGTTTCTTTAATAACAACAGATAAAAAAACAAACAAAGATTTATATTTTAATAAAAATAAACGATTTATAATAATAGAAACATAAAAATTAGTCAACTTCTCATATATTATTTCTCAAAGGTGTTTTTTTTATTTCCCTTAATACTTCATCGAAATCAATGATTGAGATATTTTCAAGATTACGTTCACCGCTAATGATGAAAAATAAACAGATTGTTTAAAATTAATGTTTTCGTTAAAAAAATTTATTTTAAAAATCTTTTTTGTAAAAATGTAGAAGGCAATCTATTGACAATCTGTTCATTTATTTATTTCCACATTACCATTCGGTGACTGATCAAGATACCATGCGAATTATTCGCACGGGTCAACTTTTTTATAAAACTTGAGAAGACGCCATCTATTGACAATGTGTTTAACCTTCATGCGCTCGCGCCCTCTGGAGTCACACTTCCGCTCGCATGGACGGCAATTTGGCCGTCAATGATTTCTCACAATTTCCAACAATTTCCTTCGATCAAATTGCATACTTTTGGATATTTATGATAAATGAACATAAACACAAAATTGTATGCTCAATTTTTACGAGTAATCTTTGTTAAAAAAAAATTAGTACTCTTAAAATCACGATATGACCTTTTTTTTTTTTAAACAATAAAATGAAAATACTAGCTGAGAAGCTAACTAGAACTAAACTTAACTTGACACTATTTACTAACGTAAATATCAAAAATATGCAATTTGATCGAAGGAAATTGCTGGAAATTGAAAAAAATTATTGACGGCCAAATTGCCGTCGTTGCGAGCGGAAGTGTAACACTAGAGGGCGCTATCAAAAGAAAGAATGACGATGAAAGAAAGGTTAAAAAACTGCCAAGAAATAAGAAGAGATAAACATAATACAATCTAAAATATTATAAAGTAAATAAAAAGCGAAATTATAGTGAAAAATAACGAAACATTTAATTGCATTTTAAGTTTTGTGGCGTTAGAAAAATTCGCGTATCCGCTCGCACTGACGGCAGATTGGCCGTCAACTCACTTCCTGGACTTTGGATAAGAACTGAGTCTCCGAAAACGACTACCTTCATTATTTTACATTAGCAGCTAGCAGAGGAAGGCTGAACTTGAGAATACATGCCTCTCTCACCCGGCTCTTGTCGTTTGGGGAAAAAAGCAGCGCAAAATAACAAAATGACGGCCAATTTGCCGTCCGCGCGAGCGCATGAAGGTTAACTAACATGCACACAAGCTGTTGGATTTGTTTATTATTTCTCAAAGAAGGTTTTTTGTTGCGAATTATTCGCACGGGTCAACTAGTCTTTCAATAAAAGAAAAATGGAACAACATTAATAAATTAATTTCTCCTTCAACTAAAGTAAAATGCCCTTCCAATATTATGGTACGAAATAATCCAAAAGAGACGAAACAACATCTTGATAAATTTCTAAAAATTCTACTCCCAAATAATCCTGCCACTAATCCACACAAAAATACTGAACAATTCCTTAAGAACCCAGCTCCTTTCTCCTTTTTTCTATCTCCGACTTCCTCTCTAGAGGTTAAACAAGTTATCGCATCTCTCTGCAACAAACTATCTTCTGGACATGACGAGGTCTCTCCAAATCTTCTTAAACAAATCAATGACGAAATTTCACTTCCTCTATCTCACATATTTAATATTTCCATATGTGAAGGCGTCTTTCCCTCCTCCTTTAAACGAACTAAAATTATTCCAATCTGGAAAGCAGGAGATGTTGATGAACTTGGGAACTATCGCCCGATCTCTATTATTAATACTTTCTCAAAAGTAATTTGAAAAACTATTTCACACTAAACTCTCCCAATACTTCTATCAAAAGAATCTCATTGCACAGCAACAACACGGCTTCATGAAAAGAAAAAACACAGAAACAGCTCTGATTGAACTCACTGAATTTGTTACAGAGAACATGGCCTCTAATAAAATTGTATTAGGACTCTTCCTTGATTTCAAAAAAGCCTTTGATTCAGTTAATGTTGAAATTTTACCTAAAAAATTAGAGCATCATGGCGTTAGAGGTCCACCCCCATCTTGGCTGTCCTCATATCTCTCCGACCGGCAGTATCAGCTTATTCTAAATGGATATTCTTCTTCCTGGTACTCCACCCCAAAAGGCTTACCTCAAGGGTCCATCCTATCACCCCTTCTCTTCAACCTATTTATAAATGATCTTATCTTAACATCATCTGCCTCCAATTGCATCTTCTATGCAGACGACGGAACTTTTCTTTTTGCCAACAAAAATATTGAAAATCTGAAACAAGATGCCCAACTTTCTCTGTTCCATCTTAAATCTTGGCTTTCTGAAAATGATCTCTCACTAAATATATCCAAAACAGTATACATGTTCTTCTTTCAACGGAATAAAACACTTTCACGTAAAAACTTCTCTATTACTTACAACAACTCACCAATACAAGAGGTCTCCTCCTTTAAATACTTAGGAATCTATCTTTCCCATGATCTTTCTTGGAACTTACATGCCCAAAAAATTGCTTATAAAATCTCCAGAAATCTGTTATCAGAAAATTAAACTTTCTCCCAGCTCAAATTCTACTAAATCTATATTGGTCACTCATTCATTCAAATCTTTGTTACGGAGTGGTAGTATGGGGCAACCCTTCTAAATTTTATGAAAACATGCTACTCAAAGTTCAGAAATATTTTCTGAGATTCATAGATAAAAAACCAAGACAGTATTCTACACGATCCCTCTGGCCTAAATATAATATAATCTCTTTCCCCCACATCTATAAACTACAATTAGCGGTTTTCACCTATAAAGTAATTAATAAAAAACTCTATCCCTGTATCCCACTAACCATTAACCCTCACACCCACTTCTATGATACCAGATCTGTTACCCACCTGCTACTATCCATACCGAAAACTAAGTCCAATTATCAAAGAAAAGTTGTTAGTTATGCTTCGCCTCAGCTTTGGAATGAAATACCTAAAGAGATCCGTGAATGTCCTTTTCTTACCCAATTCAAAAAAAAAAATTAAAAAACACATTTCAACATTATTAACCTACTAATACTCCACCTACTATTGAAGTCAGGCTGAAATTTCGATCCGTATCTCTTTCACCTATCACCTTCCTCTTTCTCTCCTATCTTATCTCTCCTGTACTCGCCAAATCCCCCACTCTATTCCTACTCTCTTCCTGTTCCCTTTATTCCGCGTATCTATAATACCTAAATATGTTCTCTCTGTCAAAAATAAACATGTGAATATTTGCTAAATTTTCAGCTATTTTCTCTTTTGTAAATATTTTTCCTCATTGTTGTGTCATATATTCCCTTTGTTAATTTCCTTTGTTAATTGCCTACACAAGACGCCCACTTGTCTTCTCGAAGGGACCCCCCTTAAGACGACTGGGTTGTCAAAATATAATGTAAACTCTTATCATGTAATATTTCATTGGCAATAAATTGAATTGAATTGAATTGAATTGAATGTATAACTACTGATTAATTCATGTATTTAAATAATTTGTTTCTAATCTTCATTACGAAAATCCAATGCGGAAAAAGAAGAAGCTGAATGAAATGAATTTTTGGTGTTTACTCAAATTAATATATGTTTTTATGCAGTTAAATAAAGCACCTGTTGATGGGATTGAAAAATAATACTAACAGGACTTAAATGTAAACTATAAAAGAAGAAAAAAATGAAACGAATACATTTTACGCTGTTTTTTTGAGTGCTGACTCTGTTGATGTCTGGTTTTTTTCGAATTTTGGGAAATTGTTATTTAGCAAAAAAAAAAAAAAAAAATTTTTTTGATCTTAATCAAACTTCATTTAAACGTTTACTATGTTTAACTAGATATGGCATACCATAAGTCTACTTAATTCTCCCTCTTCTGGACATTCTATATACCTGTATTGAAAAGTCTTCAAATCTTTAAATATCAGGCACATTATGCAATGTGTTCATGTTACATGTTCATGTAAATTTCTCAATGAATGTAAATATAATCTAAAATATTTTCGTTATGCTGATGATATTTTAGTAATTTGGTTTGGTACTGATCGGCAATTTGAAATTTTCTTCAAAAATATAAACAAAAGAAATAAAGACATAAAGTTCAAAATGGAGAAGGAAGTGAATAAGAAACTTAGTTTCCTTGATCTGTGTTTAATAAATAAGGACAATAAAATAGTTTTAAAATATTACAGAAAAGAATTCAAGAGTGATCACTTATTAAACTTTGCATCAGGACATAATTTTCATTTAAAAAGAAACATTATTGAAAACTATTTAAGAAGGATTGATAGATCATCAAGCAGTGAAGAAGATTACAAAATGGAAATTGATAAAATGAAAACAATTCTAATGAAAAATGGATATACTGGAAATTTTATCAATAATAGTATCCAAAAGTTCAATACATTCAAAATAAAGGAATTAGATATGGATAAGGTAAAGAATAAAGTGTTTATCCCTTACCTTAATAAAAATAGTTTTGGACTGAAGAAGATTTGTAAAAAAAATTAACATTGATGTGGGTTTCTATTATAGTAATAAAATAAAAAATATTATTTATAATAAAATAAATACCAGTGACAAAAAAGGGGAAATGGGATCTATTTACAAAATAGAATTCATGATTTGTGGTGCGTTCTATCTTTGAGAAACCAAAAGAACAATAAGAGAACGTGCATTAGAACATAATTACTACATAAAAAACAAATTAAAGGAGAAATCTGAATTTGCTGAACATTGTATGAATAAAAATCATTGTGTAAAAAATGAAATCAAAATTTTATGTATTGAAAAAAATTGTAAAACTAGGAAGACAATGGAAAGTTTACTAATTAGAAATACAAAAAAGGTGAATATAAATAGAATGAAGGTGTTGATGTAAACAATTTTATTGTCGAAATGAACAAAGAGTTTAATAATGTAGGTCAACAATCTCATTACGAAAATGAGTTCAGGAATTAAAAAACTGAATTCTGCCGAGTCCCTATTTACACAGAGACGAAAAAAGAAAAAAAAATATTTTAATTGATATAATGGAATCGTACATAACACATTTTAGAATGTAAAAAAAACCGATGCGGAATATTACTAATGTAGGTAATCGTAGAGTTTAGTGTCCCAAATTAAATAACAATAAAAAACCTACAACAGTAAATAACACACAGTCATAAAATGTGAAATTTCATCACACTTTGGTGAGTGGCTGGCTGTAAGTGTCCCACCCCCGACCGAGAACGGTCCCTCGTAAACTCTGTTTTCGTGCCACCGCGTTCTGGAGTCCGGCGTTCTGCGCCGGTCTCCTGCCGGGTCTGGGCGATCCGTAGGCGGCAGAGATGGGTCCAACAGCGGCAAACTTCGGTGCCCGAGAAAAAAAACCCGGTGTCGATGGGGGGTGGGACATTTAGGTATCCGTGCAGACTTGGGTGAAATTTCACATTTTATGACTGTCATTTACTGTTGTAAGCTTTTTATTGTTATTTAATTTGGGACGCTAAACTCCACGATTACTCTAATATATACTGATCGCGAAATAGTCTGCCTTTTGATTACAAATGATGCAACTCTGTTAACAACTGAAATTCCTCTTCACAGTCACTGTCCAACTAATTAAATAAATGTAAAGTTGTCATTTTTAAAAGTTATTTCTGATAGTTGAGAGAAAACATACTTTGGTCTCAATTCGCAAGCGAATATCAGTAATGGCCGAACGCCGAACAGCGGTTTTGAATCGAGTTCAGCGCTTTGAACGGCCGAATTCGGCAGATCAAGTTGACGACGCTTTTGAACCGAGATTCTCATTAAACGTTGTTGGCGCAATAGGTTTAAGAATGATCTCCGTTCATCTTGCAGTTTGAACGTGGTTCAGCTCCTGAACTTCAATGGTGCAACCGGCCATCAGTCAGTCAGTCAGTGAATCAGTGACGGAATCGACGTATTTTAGGTATTAATAAATCCAAAGTATAAAAGCTAAATTAATGAAACTTGGCTTATTCATTAGTCTGCTAACTGCATCTTATCCTGAAAATTTGAGCTCTCTAGTATTATCCAGACCGAAACTATGATATTTTAATGATATTTCAAAGAAATTTTAACAATTGTAACCTAAGTGACAGACGAAACGGTATTGTAAGTCTGCTGATCTTATCATTAGACTAATAATCTAAAGAAAAGAAAATAAGATAAAAAATCTCTTATACTGAATTTTTCTTTACTCACGAATTTCTTCAATGTGAAATTTCCAACAACGCATAAACCATAATCACTGTTTAATAAATTCCTAAAAACAAGTGAACGGATGTCTTCTAGCTTAATGTAGACATGTGCTTATCTGTCTTTTCTTCAGTGCTTGACACGGGGGCAGCAGTGGTCTCAGCTGAGGACAATCGGGTCTAGGTTAAATCCTTGGGGAGTCCTTACTTTCACTCCCAATGTCAGCTTGAATCTAATTTCTATTCCAGCTATCTTCATTCTAATGGATGGTGAAGGAACTCCACCATAGCTAAACAATCGAAAAGTTTACAGACGAAATATTGAAGGAAGTAAGAATGGTGAATAAAAATTTACCGAAAAATTTGTAAGATAATTCAAAAGGAAGTTTATCTTTAGGATTTCAATAAGTCAATGAATACGTGAAATCTCATAATTCATTTGAATATTTTCTACTGTTGATCTATTGGTATGCGCATCATGCTAAAACGGCTGAACGGATTTGCAGAAAATTTGTTTACTTGATTGTTTGTGACTTAAGACAATGACCCATTTAGTTTGCAATCCAACCCTCCCTTTCCTCCAATAAAGCCCCCGAAATCTCAGTGAAATGACTGGGCTGATTTCTTTAAACTTTAGAACGAAGCTTATTTTTCATCCAATTTAAAATATGAGTGCGATTCTTTTTTTCTCCACTCGAAATAAATCCCTACCGTCATCCAACGCTCAGTCCTACTATGAGATAGACAACTAAGCTCAATAATAATACACTAAGTGACAAAGAAATCGAAACACCATGAAGGATGCTTCCATTCGATGAAGACTCTTACGCAACTACCTTCTCAATATATATGCAAATGATTAAAGTTTAGTTGCCCAGAAACGTTACCATGAACTCAATGATTCAATCCTGCATCAGTTGCCCTTCATGTCATGACTGGCAAGAGTAATTCTCCAATAGAAGGTATATGTTTTCCAGCATCGCCTCCAAGCAATTCAATTCATCTCTTGGTCAGCCAGATCTCCAGACTTGTCCTCCACCGACCATATCTGTGAAAGTCAACTGCATCATCATCGAACATTTGGAGGGGCAGTTGTAAGAAGCTTGGCGTCATCTGCCACAAAACATTGTTCACTTCATATCACGCAACATATCAATAATATAGCTGTCGCCTCTTTAGTTACTGTACTTATTATGTAACACTGATGCTACGATTCTTCGATAAAAATTGTTTTGCTTTTTCATAATGAAATTTAAATCAATTCCAATTCTATTTATCCAAATTACACTTATAAAGTTTCACTCAAATTGGATGCTTCCTTCTTGGTGCTAGGATTGTTTTTTCATAGAATGTATGTTAACTACTAAACCATCAGAAGAGACACAACATAAATAAAAGCGCAAAATATCGTTTTTGTAACTCTTTAGCATGAACTCTAGTTTCTTAAATGCAAATTAAGTTAGTTTCGATTTGAAATCACTGTCCGCCGAGAATGTATATTCAATTTTCTGTTCTTATCTTGCTTCGGTATTTGAGGAAACTTGACTAA
>JAFIDM010057287.1:2915-13313 GCA_023159025.1 Thereuonema tuberculata | reverse complement strand
AAAAAAATAAATGTTCAATCGAATGATTTTATATTCTAATTTTTTTATAGGCTTAACTAGGATTTACAATTAGGCTAAATGGATAGTTAAAGATGCAGAAAATTCATTAAAACTTAGTTTAATTTATTTAAAAATATTTAATTATATAATAATTTTATAAATTTAATATGTTACATCACGATAAGTAAACCTAACTTTTGTATTTTGTTATTTATTAAATTCTCTCACTTTAATTCCAAGCCTTAAATTCTATAATCTAAAATACAATATAAATCGGAATTAAGCTTAAATTTTTTTTTCTTACTTTTTGTAGATTCGATTATTCCCACGACAAAAAGAATGACGAAGTTTTTGAAATTATTGAAAGATAAATTTTAGGACTACATTTATTATGACAATTCGAACGTTCACATTTACAAATGTTTTTACTTCAAAAACGTAATTTTATTTTTATTGTTCGACAGATATGATTACTCTGAGGCCGTTCCAAAAATTCTTTACGAATTCTTTACCATTAATGGACCTATTAAGGATTTCAATCTTTGCTTCAATTCAAATATTTTTTAGTCTTACGAACTAATTAATGAGTGTTAATATATGAAATCTTTAAAAAATTACATAACTGACATTTTTTTAGGTTAAAATTAGTTTATTAGACGATTATTTTATTTAGAAATTCATTATTTCTAGTTAATATTAAAATCTTTATTTTTTAGTTAATATTAACTAAAATTCTTACGTATTTTTTTTATTTAATTACGAATTTTACTTTGTAAGATGCGTAGAAAGTACTTTTTTTTTCTTTTTTCTTTGTAATTTCATGTTTATTTTATTTTAACTATTTAATTAATTTCGATAATATAATAATGAAGATCCAATGAGTCTCCAATTTTGTGAAGCTTCTATTTTAATACTTGGTTTAATTTGTTTTGTTTTTTTTAAATATTTAATTTAGAATACATTTATTTTAATAACTTCTTTCTTTGTGTGTTCAGAAACATAGAATCACTTATTATGATTTCATTTATCATAATTGCGTAGACTAATTTATCATTTCAGCAATCTTTGATTTATTTACATTTAAGTTTATTAAAATGTTGCATCGATTAAAAATCCGATTCAGAGGCTTTTTTTTAAAAAAAAAAACAAAGTGAAATTAGTATCTTAAACCAAAGTAATCCAGAATTATAACAAAACAGTTTTTATTTTGACCGATTAATTCAATTCCAATAGTAATTATTTGATTTGAATGGAACACTTGAAATTGTAAAATTAGCTCCAATTGGACTGCTCAGAAGCCAATCAGTGTAAGTCAATAAACCAAAAAATGAAATAGGTTTTTTAAAATTACGTACCAAAAAATAACATTTGTAAATTTGAAGAATGAATTTTTTATTGAAGATAACATAACTATAGCCTGTAACATATAGAAGACAAATGGGGACCACTACCTACAGAGCAGATTTCGGGTCCCCAGCGGACACAACACACAGAAGAAGACGAAAGAAACAACCATGCCATGACCGGGATTCGAACCCAGGTACTGGCGCATTGGACACCGCGAAGATAACATAACTATAAACTTTGAGTGATTTGGGCACTTTGTCAACCGAAAGTAATATAAACATTAGAGTATGACTTACAGAAAAAAATTTTAATTTAAAACAAAATGACTTACACTGATTGGCTTCTGAGCAGTCCAATTAATAATGAGTAATTAATATGGATAAGGCATTTATGATATAAATATCTGATATCAGTTGGATCCTGGTAACTTCTTCCTGGGAGCTATTTTCGAGAGCACATTATAAGTTTTCACAAGAATAACAGTATCCTAGCGCAAGGAGGGCACCAGAATGCCTCACCTGTGTACATCAGTCGTCATGAACATCTCGCGACATTGAACGCGAATTAGTAACTTGTGCTGTAATTCACAATACCAAGCGGGAAAAGTGGTGCCTTCCGGTTGACGTTAGAGCAGCGTGTGACTTGTCATTAAGTTTATTTATGAGTCGAGATACATCCATAATACACTGAGACACTGGTTCTGTTGCAATAAAACGTTATTGAAAGTGATGAAAAAGTCGATACAAAAAGTTATCTGGTAAAACAGGCATTGCATATGCATAATGTCTTATTCAATTACCTGAACTTCGTGTACTTACAGTTAACGCACTATCTGAGAATGATTCTGACCGAAGGATTCAGTTGTGCACCATTCCGCTACATGAATCACAACAGGACGAGACACTATTTGATCGAATTGTGAGACGGATGAGGCAAAATTCTATCTTAAAAGATCCGTAAATCGGCACAACACCTGCAACTGGTCGAATTTCCCTGTTCTCATGGTCGCAACAGGTTTAATTCACCAGGTATTACAGTATGGGCTGGAATTACTTCCAATGGCATGAACGCTATTTGAAATTACTGAGGACCCAAATACCACAGCACCTCTGTGTGTACCGGACATGAGCAAAAGTGCTGTGAAAACAGAATGGGGGCACTGCCTCATTATCACAATGATGTTTGTGCAATCCTCAGACGTTTCAAGGATGTTGAATTAGCAACATCCGTCCATCCGTGTCGGTGAGCTTTGACTATCGCCCACTTCTGTTTCGCAGATAACCTCTTACCATGTTTTCTGTAGGTTGTCGTAACAGTTGACACTGTGCTTCTTGCAATATCCACAAGGTTGGCTGTTTTCGTCACTGAAGTTCCAGCGTGATGTGTTCCAATGATCTTTCGAAATCTGAGAGGTCTGACTTAATGGCGTTTCACTGCTAGCTACTCGTACGACTGTTGCTCATCGACTGATACCTCCGCTTTCGCGATCACTAGCTGGCACACGTCTATTCTAGATGGCGTTGCTCTTCTGCGCAAATGAATTATGGCCCGTTTTCATTGGGTGTTCATATTTTTGTCCATCTCTTGTACAATCAAACATTAAAGGAAAAGGAGCTGGAGAAGTTTATAGAAAACAAAGGCGAAAATAAATACAGAAAAAGATCTTATTTAAGTATACTCATGGACAAAAAAATTAGCGCACCAAGAAATAATTGCGGGATCGTAACGAAACTTGCAATGAAGGTACATGTCGGGGAGATATGCAAATGATTAGAAATGCAGCGTGATTGCGCATTACGTATAGCCGGTAGAGGGCGTTGAACATGGTACTCTGTGGAGTATAAAACAGGTAACCAAAGCTTGTTTGAGTGTGCTGAATCATTTACAAAGGAAGAGCTGAGGTAGACATGCCATTACGCCGTGTTCGAAGACAGTATACGCAGTTGTAGCAGTTTGAGAGAGGGAGAATCGTCGGGATGATGGAAGCTGGGTGGTCAGCTAGGCGAGTAGCTCGTCAATTAGGCCGCTCTGATTGTGTTGTGAGGAGGTTTTGGGACCAGTGGACCCGAGAGATGTCATGTACACGAAGACCAGGCTCAGGACGCCCTCGACAGACCAGTCGTCGAGAAGACCGCCACATAGTCAGAAATGCACGCGTACAGCCAACTGTTTCATCGGCCGCCATCCAGGCACAGGTAGCACCTTCACTAGGGGCCGCTGTGTCTTCTCGAACCATACGAAGGCGCCTGGCTGAAGGACAGTTGGTATCGCTGCGCCTATTACGTGTGCTGCCCTTGACGCCCACCCATCGACGCCTCCGTTTGGAGTTTTGCCGCGCACGAGGAAACTGGACTGCAGCGGAATGGAACCAGGTCGTCTTTAGCGACAAATCCAGATTCAATCTCGGCAGTGATGACAATCGTGTTCGTGTGTGGAGAGCCCGTGGTGAACGCTTCAATCCTGCCTTTGCTGTACAGCGACACACCGCTACCACAGCTGGTGTGATGGTATGGGGTGCCATTGCCTACAATACACGGTCACCCCTAGTATTGTTCCGTGGCACTATGACAGCCCAGCGGTATGTTCATGAAATCCTGCAACCACATGTGTTGCCACTCATGCAACGGCTCCCAGGAGCCATTTTTCAACAAGACAATGCTCGGCCTCATACGGCAAGGGTGTCACAAGACTGTCTCCGCACTATTACTACCCTTCCTTGGCCTGCCCGATCCCCAGATTTGTCTCCAATCGAGCATATCTGGGATCATTTGGGACGATGAGTTGGGCATCCCACGAGTTTGAACGAACTAGAGGCAAGGTTACAGCAAATATGGAACGAAATGTCTCAAGACATCATACAGAACTTGTACGACTCAATGCCCGATCGTATCGCATCGTGCATTCGCGCTAGAGGGGGTCCAACGGAGTATTAACTCCTCCGTTCTTTTGCCTTTTTCTCTGAAATAAATTATCCTTTTTCTTTGATTTTCTAATCATTTACTTATATCAAAGTAGTCGTTACGTATGTAAATTTTCGTTTCATTTTGACGACTCCTTCTTGGTGCGCTAATTTTTTTGTCCATGAGTGTAAATAAACAAAAAAAAAAAAAAATAGTTTAAGATTCTTTTTTTTTTTTGAACGGTATTAAGTCAATGGTCGATTGTTAAAATTTTCAAATAAGGTTATTATTTATTAGCTGACTTCTTCATCTGGGATTTTGTTTAATCGTTTGAAAAGTATAATTTACTGTAAGAAGATCAATAAGAAATTTTAAAAGAACATGGGAGCGACTTTCATGGAACTTAAAAAGGATTTCTGAGATTTTAACGTTAATTAATAATCTGCTCTTTTAATAAACTCAGTCTTAATTGTCGTAGCTTTTCATGTATGCACAAAATATTCTGGAATGATGATCGCTATTGTACCCTAAAACATCGACCAATTAATAATATGTGTGTTTCATTATCATATGCTTTACTGTGAAATCGATTCTTACTTCATGAAAATACAAACATTTAAATTAGAAACGAATATGTTTGTTTCTCACCCTGAAGGTTTATTTAAAGATAATCTACAGCTTTCCAAAAGCCAGTGTTTAAAGAATAAGACGTAAATCGAAAGCGAATCAAAAGAAAAAAAATACCATTTTCCCAAAGGCATGGGAAGTTTCGAGAAGATCCGTTCAGTGGTGGAAAGTTATTAGGAAAACACCAAGACCCACTGTCACCTTATGTTCCTATCGCTCTTTCGAAAAAAAGGAAAAACCATCGCGTTTTACTTGTCCAATGCATTTACTCTACTTAAATAGTTTGAGCGTTTTCAGCGACCTACATGGGTGATACTGCGTTTGTCCTGTCCGTCCGTCACGTCTTTCCGTGTCTGTTCTCCCCTAATAACTCCGACCTGAATGTCATATAGGCAAACGGACTTCATCATCGGGTTCAGAGACCCAAATATCGTAGGAATGGGGTATTTATTTCTGCCTATCCGGAAAAATGCGGACTGTTATAGATACCGTCGAAGAAAAATAGATTGTGCATTAGACACTCTAAACTACAGAATATCCAAGTTTCAAGTCGACGGAGGCAGTGGGTGTCCAGGAAACAATTTCCAAACTTCACCTTTTTCCCGGTGGACAGTCGACTGTCGTTGTGGGGCGGATCATATTTCTCTGACTCTTCTCTCATTGCGTCACACAATGATGCCGAACAATAACTTAATTGTAATGGGCAATGGATAAGATGTCTGACTTCGAATCAGAAGGTTGTAAGTTCGATTCCTACAGCAGACGTTTCACTGTAGAAAGTTTCAATTTTTTGAAATGATTAAGCACACGTTCAATATCCGCATGGGGGTTTTAATGGGTCACCCTTAATTTTATGCTTTAGCACAATTGTTTTGTTGTTGTTTCTAAATATGGGCAGTCATAGAATAAATACATGTTCATGTGAACAGGGCAGTTTCCGTAAAATCCCCAGTATTTAAAAAATAGTTCATTGACAAGAATGATCTGAGAAAAGTTGGAATGTCGAAACTTAGAAATGCATTAAATACATATCGAAAACCGCAAGGGCTTGTTAAGGGATAGAATCATTTTTTTTTTTTTTGGGGGGGGGGGGGGAAGATCATTTCGAATTTGGTCCTCCTCAAAACCTTCAAATAAATCCCTAAGTAATAAAAATATAGATTAAATGATTGCTATAATAACATTATCCGAATTACTGATTTTCTGTCTTTTGGGCAATTAACACACTCATTTAATGGCAAATACATCAGCTCAATAATGAAACCTCCATCAACGTTTAAAAAAGTGTAAACAATTGCGGATCTTAAAGCCCTTTTGTTTGTTTTATTAGAGAGTTTTTATTTTTAGAGCCACTGCTAAAAGACTATTGCAATTGTTTTGTTTTGTTTTGTTTTGTTTTGTTTTGTTTTTACTGTAGTTACAAATATTTTTTTAAAATGTGATTTTAATTTAACTTTTCTTTTCTTAGATCTAAACTACAGTTTTTTTGATAATTTTTCAGGATTAGGAGTGATTCATAGAGCGAAGACATGGACTGCCCACCCCCTCCCTGTCCGCCATCAGGTTGTCGTCCACGCCGTCCTCATCAATATTGTCCGTCATCATGTCCTGCATCGTGTGCTCCCGCGTGTCGACCATCGTCCTACCATAAAGCACCACCCTGTCCTCCCAAATGCCCAGAACATCGAGCTCCTTGTCCATCGCCATGCTCTGCACCGTGTGCTCACGAGGGTCGACCACCCTGCTGCAGTAAGGCACCACCCTGCTGCAGTAAGGCACCACCCTGTCCTTCAAAATATCCAAAATCTGGATCTCCTCCTAGTCCACCTCAATGGAATCCACCTCCGAAGTCATTGTCGGAGTCGCGCGATATTATCAACAAATATGTTATTGAGGCTATTCAATACCATAAGTGTGGTAATGGATCTACACTGGAGGAGATCAAGATGTACATTCAGAAAATGCATTTTGTCAGGATCAATAATAACGAGTTCAACTGTGCAGTGAAGTTTGCACTGAATACTGGCATCAAATGGGGTTACATCCGTCGAAGGAACGATGGAACCTATTATCTGACATGCAGGTCCAGTGGGTCCAGTGGCTGTTACGCACAGTGCATTCCAACGAGGATCTTTCCACCCAAGTGCCCTCCAAAGCAATGCCCTACCATACTGAAGAAGAAAGACTAGTCCTCCCACAAGATGTCCGAAATGGTGATCGTCTCTGCTTTGGAATCACATTCAAAATTCAGAAGGATTTTTAACATTTCATGCTTTCTGCTATTTTAGTCATGATTTTAACAAGATGGTAGCTTTACAGATAATTTGTGTTTTTCATGACCAAAATTGTTTTGTAAAACAAAATTTTTGTAAATTTGTTAATCAAGTAAATCTTCATTTGTATCATTTTAATTAAAATAGTTTTATTTATTTCATAAATTTCCTATCACTCATTCCACGAAGACAAAAATTTGAGAGCTAAACTGCAATAAAATCAAAATTTCGAAAATAACGAATTTTGATCAAAATCAACAAATAAAATAATTCAGATTCTTTTGTACTAGAAAATTGAAAATATTAATTTTTGAGCTGTAAATGAAAATATTCAGCATTTTCAATCAAAGCAATGATCCTTGTTCACTAAATGATTCAGTAGACTACAATTTACTACAACATTAATTGTTCAGATCTCAATCAGTTGATTCCATGGCTTACAAGATTTAATCCTAAAGAAATATATTTACATTAGGGGGACTGCAATCTCTACAATCGAAATAAGCAGTACTTTCATTGATTACGATAACTACAAACTACATATCCTTTCAGAAAGTCTCATTTTAAAAGCAGATTTAGAACTTTTTTAAATGTTGCATTGACTTTTGATATAGGGTCAATCCATACCAAGCGGTTCAGCACTGGTTGCTCGACCATTTTTTTTAAAAAAAGAATTTTTTTTAACTGTTACCCCTACGCAGGAGTAGTTCAAAATAGGCATTTTTTTAACTTTTTTTTTATTGGACTTCATTTAAAAATGGCGTCCATTTTTGTGTTATGGTTTCCGGCATCTTTGGCCTTTGCAGACAGCTGCGGTAAATTTGATAACTCAGCTAAAAAAAATGATAGAAAGCTGCGGTAAAAAACATTATTTTCAGCACATTTCAAGTTACATTTTATGTCTTGTAACTTTTTACCATATTTCTAATGGAAATGGCTGAAATTTAGAACCGAAACTGATATTCGCTTTTGAACAAAAATCAAAGTTTTTAGCAGAAAGGAATGAAATAGAAATACTATAAATTTTTTTGTGAAAAGATGTATATCCAAAGGTTTAGCAAAAAATATTTCAGCTCTGTTACTGGCTTCCACCAGAAGTTATAGTAAATTAGTTATAGCTCTTGAAAAAATTCTCGTTTTTCATTTTTGTTTGAGCCCCCAATATTTCTGGTGGGGGACCTAATAAAAATTTGATATTTACAGGATAAAGAAAACTTTTATGAGTGGTATCTGTGAAAAAAATTTTGAGTTTGATACCTGCGTTTGATAAGTAAAACAAAAATAGACGCTATTTTTAAATGAAGTCGAATAAAAAAAAAAAAAAAAATTGCCTGTTTTGAACTACTTTTGCATAGGGCTAACAACAGTAAAAAAATCAATTTTTTTTTTTTTTAGAATGGTAGCAACCAATTTAATGTTGTCTGGACCGTTTGGTATGGATTGACCCTATAGTTAAGAGCTGTAGGATTGTAGTAATGTGAAAGTGAAGTCAGTGGATGTTCGGTATTTTTCTAGGAAGAAAGTGTAGTTTATCGATCGAAGGTTTTTGCGGATTCTGAGATTAAAAAAAAATGAACCATTCATTTTCAGAAATACTAAGCCATCCCCCTGTCTCCCCCTGGTAAGTAAGAGATAATCCAAGTATCGATTCCAAGCGGATATAGTAAAAACCTTAAATACTATTTAGTAAAGCAAACTTAATTGAAAATTAATTATTCTAATCTTAAGATATAATTTTCGAGACACCCTGTATCCACTTCAATAAACTCAGCTTAATAAAACTTTAAAACATTTTCCACAATATTAAAAATAGAATGAAAAAATAAAAATAAAACAAGCATCTGCCAAAATAAAAATTGCCTTTGTTTCACTCAAATATCAAATCTTTATAAAATATATTTGTCACAATAAGTGCTTCTATAATTCTGATCACACAAAGAAGTCATTAAAATGTATTCTAAATAAAATGACCATGAAATTTCCCATCCCCCACCCACCCAAAAAATAACAAAGGTTGTTATAAGTTTTACATTGTCTACACTATGGAACCTATCCATATGCGAAATTTCAAGTAGCATGTTGGGAAGTAAGCTAAACAGAGACACGCCCACGCACACACACACACATATATCCAAAATTTCTTTTATATTACAGGTACTCCTCACTTTACAACCGAGTTCTGTTCTGACGACTATGTCGTTAAGCGAATTGGTCGATATGCGAGGAGCTTGCGCCGGGAATATAGGATCGTTGTAAAATTATAAAATTATAAAAATTATGCAACAAACTTCAAATTTATTCATAAAAAGACATGCATATGTACATTTTATCATTTGTTTATTTGGTTATCTGGAGCTGTAGAGGGTCAAGGTAAGGGAGATGATGACGATGAAATAGAAGTTGTACCTTCAAGGACGGAGGTCGTAAGTACGAGTGGTCGTTAAGCACATAAGTCGTAAAGTGAGGAGTACCTGTATTCTTAAATAAATTAATTAAGAATTTAATAAATTAAGTTTTAATGCATTTTCTGCATCTTTAACTATCCATTAAGCCTAATTGTAAATTCTAGTTAAGCCTATAAAAAAAAGTTAGAATATAAAATCATTCGAGTGAACATTTATTTTTTTAACCCTAACAATATTTTATATGAATTCACAAGCCTCCTTATAAACTGGATAAAAAAATTAAAACTTATAACTTTGATAATAAAAAATTATAAAAAGCATTAAGAACGTAATTCATTAAATATTCATTTTTGTTATTTTTGTTGTTTCTAATTCCAATGTATTATATTAAAAGATGCTAACTACATAAGATACAGATAATACAGCAAATGATTGATTTTCTGATTTAAGAAAAATTCTTGTAAAACTGAAAAGCCACAGTAATTTTCAAATGCTTTTTCTAACTACAGTTATTTGTAATAAAACATGAATCCTAATTAAATATATTCATTTTATTAAAAGAAAAAATAATCACAAGAATAAATAATAAAATGAGAAAGAAGAAGCAATAGCGTCTTACACAATGCTTTTGTTTTAGAAAAGAAAGTTACCTTTCAATAACAGTGATATGCAACCATTTCGCTTCAGAAAAACTTTTTATATTTTTCAGTTCCACACTATGGGCAAAAAAGTCATATTTAGTTTTGTTTCATCAGGTCCAGTTTTTGAGAATATGAATATTAATATAACGGAATATCTTGAAATGCTTATTGATGACAAAATTCACCACACATATACATACATAAT
>JAFIDM010057122.1:0-15086 GCA_023159025.1 Thereuonema tuberculata | reverse complement strand
TAATGAAATTATTTATTATGAAATTATTTATTTAATACTTTTATTTAAGAAAGAAAATATCTTGAAAAAGCTTTGCTGTTAAAGAAGTGCAATCAAAACTAATCATGCCTTATCAAATTTTTAAAAATATTTTTGGGTATTTTTCAATTCCATAATTGTTCTAAGAGATAGATTAGAGATAGATTCGTTCCCTAAATATTAAACCCTCTGAACACAAATAACATCTAATGAAGACACGCCTATCTATCTATCTATCTATCTATCTAATAGCCTTTAACAGCCCACTGCTGGACAAAGGCCTCCCTCAGACAGATCACTGTCTCGGGGGATGAAAGTCTAATCTCCCACACTGACTTTCAACTGCGGGTTGGGAGATGCATTTTAACCCTAACTGCCAGGGTAAAGAAACGGGAACGGACAGAAGGAGAAACAGAAGAAGAAAGAAGAAAGAAACATCCATGCCACGACCGGGATTCGAACCCGGGAACTGGCACACTGGCCGCAACGGCAGACCTGCCGCCTAGATCGCACGGCCACGCCAGCACGGCGCCTAGCTATCAGTCATCACAATTCTTGAACAGCTGACGATGCAGATACAACAGGCATTGGCCTGTAGTATTTGAGATTTTAAATGTCGTTGTTTCTCTGTCATGATGGACATATTATGAACTAAGGAATTCAGTATAAAAGTTGTATGAATATGTAAAAGATTCATTTATACTATGTTCTCAATATTCCACAAATTCCGTCTAAATTTGAAAAGCCCTTTAGAGTGTTCAAGTTTTAATTAGTCAATATTGCATGGATAAGTATTACAAGAATTTAAACTAAAAACTTCTAACTTTTGATGCTCATTCATTATTAATTGCAAGATAAGTTTCAAATCAAATATGATATTATTTTAGTATTTATTTCAATGTCAATGTTCGTTACCCGAAAGCAATAAAGATATAGATCATTCATCTGCTGGGCTATGTCCATTTATGTTCATTTTCTTTCTATATTTAAATTACTGGTAATTCATAATATAGATATGGATCCTTAGAACATTAAAACTAACTTTGAATTTCGGTTCACTGTGATAAAACTAATCCTGAACCTTCGTAATCCTGCTGAACTTTAATTACTTCACTATCCAAAATCAAGTTCCAGTAAATTCTTCTTTTAATCTTCACCAAAATCTAAAAGACTTATTTCATAATTCATTCACGACAGCATCAACAAAAAATCAAAAAACAAAACAAAAGCAACATTAATAAATCTATTTGGATTTAAACTTTACGTATTTTATTTTAAGAGTTCTTGTTAGTGCTTCTCTTAGATTACCAATTTGTAGAAAACATTCTATTCCTATACTAATTGAATAAAAAAAAAATAAAACATCTCCCGAAGTTTTACAAAAATTCCTTAAATAAAACAAAAGAGTTCGGGATTTTGGATGCAAAAGTAAAGGCATACACCTGAATATTTGAGAAATGATTTATACAAATAATAAAATATACACGACGTTTCGCCGTCGAGAGACAGCCTCTTCAAGTCAACTTTTCACCCGTGCAACAAATTGCTGTGTTTCCTCGGTTAGGAGCAGAGCGAGCCGAGCAAACTGACTGCAAGCGGCGCATGGTGCTTACTGTTATCTCAAGATCGCAGTTAGCCAGATGAAGGTTAGGTTTACTATTAAAAGATCGTGCAAAATGATTTGAATGAAAACCAATGAAGCCTGCTGTGTAGAAGTCTCATTGCAATAAGCCTGCATAACTGATCATGCAAGCTGACTTTCTTAATAGCCTAAAGCTGTGTGGGCTGATTGCAAAACGCCTAAGAAATGTTAGGCGGAATAGAAAATATAAGATAATTTTGCAATTTGCCAAGATCATTGCAAAAGGACGGCATCCTTTCAAAAGAGTCGGATTTCCAAATTCGCCTACGACATATATATTGATCTGAGGATGAAAAGACTCGTAATGTGAGATGTAAATACAGTATTATTTTCTTTTTCCTACTTTCATTGAATATTGATGAGAAAACCAATGATTCTAAAACGTTTACATATCAGTATTACCCGAAGATTGGTTTACAGATTACCAGTTTGCAGATCACTGAGTAAAAATACTTAAATCCTGAGGATTAGAATATGGAGTATTTCAATTTGCTCTCTATCGGTTTACAAGAACAGAAATAAAAAGTTTCTTTAATTCATTTTTTTGGGGTGGAATTGCGATTTAGTGAACATATTGGGATGGGGTGATATTGTCTAACAAAAAAAATTAGGAAAAGTGAAATAATACGAAAGGGAAGATGTAAGAGTAAATAAGTTTAATTCATTCTTTTATTATTATTTAGGTTTTATATTCGTTTTTGAAGATTCAATTGAAAATAAATTGTTTTAATGCTTACCTTCGGTTGGGCATCTGAACGAAAAAAAATTAAAATTAATCAATACTGAAGAACTAACTCGGAAGTTCTCTGAACTTTTGAAGATTTTTTTTTTCTTTTAATTTTATCAATGCATTTACATTCTTTGGAAAATTCTCAAATCTTATTTATTTCGTATTTCTAGACTTATTTTTAATTTATAGCATTAGTCTTTAATGTTTAAAAAGAATCTGTGTAAGAATAAAAATGGTAGCTCTAACTCTCCATTGACGCCATTGACTCCATTCAAATTTTTTGAGTAGGCTTAAACATATTAAAAGTTCTTAAAAACTGAAATTAACATATTAAACAAATTGTCAAATGAAATGGAAACTTTTATTGGAAAACGTTTTTAAATACGTAAGATATCAATCTAATGGAATGATGTGTAATATTGGTAAGGTATTGCTGAAATATCTACTAATATTTAATAACCTTAGAAAATACCTTAGGATGTTTTTTCCTGAAATGTAATTTTCTTTTTATTTGTTACTAGCTGTACCAGGCATGCGTTGCAATGCCACTCAAACAATGAAAGGGCTCGGTGAGAAGGGGCCCTAAATAGGAGACATGCACCCTATAGGAGAACGAATTTTTCCCTTTTTGCAATTGACTGGGGGGGCCCGAGAAGGGGCCCTAAATATAAGGTCCCGGTGTAAGTCCGGTGTGGGACACTTAGGCCTTCTGTCGCCTTCCTCCACTCAAGTGTGGTGTCCCTGCCCCCCCCCCCCCACAGGAGAGCGAATTTTTCACTTCACACAATATTTATGTAGTTCTCATTTTCACCACCAGGTGGATATTGGGAGAGGGGGGGGGGATCCAGGTTCTAAGGTAGCCTATCTATTTCGTAGGGTCCTAACGAGTAATTCTGCAAAGTTTGGTCCAAATAGGTCAAAGGGCCTAGGAGTGTATAAAGGGCAAAGAAAGAAAGAAAAATACATTCATTTTTATATACACTCATTAACAAAAAAAACGACCCACTTAGAAGGAGTTGTCCGATGGACACAAAAATTGGTGGAGAGGAAGATTATGTACAGAATAAAAAATGATTAAAATTTCAGACAAATTGAATGATTTATTTCAGAGTTACAGAGTTACAAAGTAACTCCCTGATGGTCTCCTGCGGTATTTCTTGCCAAATTTGTTCTTAATTTTTTTAATTTTTTTGATAAGTGTTAAATTTTTAAATGTTTTAACCGTTTTTAGTCAAGTGTACAGGCGTCAAAGGACTTTATAAACAATTCACAATGCACGTAAAAAACTTTATATATTAATATTGTAGTTTCGGCAATTTATTTGTAAATAGAAATGTAACCAAATAACTTATTAAAGAAAGTTTTAAATCAGTATTATTAAACTAATATTGATGCAAGTGATAGCTAAATTAAATACCTTTACACCATCGTTTTATCATCACTTAATTGGGCCTTAGAATTAACAGCACAGCACCAAAATGAATAGGATCTATTTAATTGCAATTCCCCCTCAGTGTATCTTTAGTGCGTTTATAAAAATGTGTTATGTAATTGTTGGACAAATTCCACTACATCTACATCTTGCAATTCAACTAGAAATAAAAGCTGGATTATTTGAAGTCGGATTAACTTTTTTAAATTATAAATTGAAAACTTACCAGTGACTTTGAAGCAGAGCTATGGTGACTAAAAGGAAGACCAGACTCATCACTTGTTGGGCGTTCATCTTCAGAATTTCGTCTTTGTAGCTGCAGAACTGTCAAAATAACTGATCGTTAGGAATACTGGTTTCTATCTTAAATTAGATCCTTTTATAGTCAGTGTTTGAGTTGGGATGTACTGTCATCAGATCTATGTCACCATCATATTTTGACCTCAATTCTCGTATACTGCGTTGTTAGACGGATAAAAGTTTGGTAATTACTTTTTATCGACTATTGAATTATTAACAATTGAACATGATTTCATAACCTGCTTGGAAAGCTGTCAAGAAGGAAATCAATAAAAAAAAATAAATAAAGTAATAAAAATAAAAATAAAATAAAGTAAAGAAATCTACCATATTTCAAAATCCTAATTCTTTGTTCAGAATATTCTGAAGGACTTTACAAAAAAAAAAAAAAAAAAATAGAAAAGAAAACAACAAAAGAAAAGATCAGACAAAGAAATTGATTGCGTTGGAAATAGTTTGTTTACTTTTGAAATACGAAAATAAAATAAAAAGAAACAATTCAAAGATCAACGGACAAGTACGGTAACTATTGTCCTTGTTTTTTAGAATTCTTTCGGTAAATTTAAAACACCAAAAGAAAAAAAAATCATCACAACTTGACAACTAAAACATGTGTAGATGAGATATTCACAAAATAATTTTGAACATCTTAGAAAAAGAAAGAAATTTAAATGTTGCAGTGGGATTACTTTAATCACGGTGAAAAAATAATGAAAAGATGAATGATTCTTTAGTTCAAATTTTTAGTCTCCTTGTTTAGACAAAATTGCATCACAAGGAAGTTGAAGCTTCACGAGGAAGTTATCGAAAATTCTGATTTCAACTTCTAGAAATAGCTATTTTCTACGGAGTCAGAATTATTCAGTTTAAAAGATCGCTTCATTAAATTAATTAATTCATTAATTTGAAATAAATACATTAAAATTTTTCCATGTATGAATAAAAAAAATTTTTAAAAGATAGCAGTTATACTTTTAATAAATTCAAAAAAAAGCATTAAAAATATAAATGTAAAGAAATTCTTATAGTTTATTCAATATTTATTCCCATAATAAATTGTATAGCGTTATATTAAGAGAGTATCACTTTCATACTATCATTATATAATAAATTCCGACAATTATAATGTTTGGTTAAAAATTTATATATTTCTTTGTTACTTAAATAATGTATCAATCTACCATACGATACTACAATTAATTGTATAATGTTACAATGTTTGGTTAAGAATGTGTCAATTTCATATATTATTTTCAGATTCCTTTGTTATTTAACTATGAACTGATATCAATCAAAATAATGTATAAATTTTCCCCTAACCATCTGAGGAAGTTCTTTTGATATAAAAAGTTTTTAAATTTTATAGACAAAAAAAAAAAAAAAAAAAAAACCGCAAAGCTGTCAATAAGGAAATCAATAGAAAAATAAGGTATAATAATCATACCATATTTCGAAAATCCAAATGCTTTGTTCAGAATATTCGGATAAATGTAAAATAAGTTTAATAAAATTTATAATTTTATAATTTAATTTAATTTTATAATTTTAATTTTATTAAACACTTCTTGTACCACTTCATATTAAAGATAAAAATCTGATTTTTTATTATTTTTTATATATACAGTTGGACCTCTATTTATCGAAGTCGCTAAATCCCCAAAAAAAGTTCGTTATATGGAAAATTCGTCAAATAGAGTTTTACCTTTTAAAATTACTTTAAACTACATAAAACAGATTTAAAACACTAAGTTCTTAACGAGTGCCAAAGTAATTGTTAAAAAGTCCAGCCCGCATACATAGATTAAAAATTACATTAAAAATTTAAAAGTTAAAAAGTTAAAAACAGGAGCCCTAGCTTTCACCATCAGTACGACGTGGCTTCATCAGGAGAGATAGTTCAACAGACAGTCAGCTCTTCTATTTAAACCATAACGACCAATGAAAAGGGTTAACCATTACCTTTCCATTGGGAATATCAAGCAATATTCTTTGGCAAAGAAGAGGAAAACAAGAAAGAAGCTGAATTAGTGTGTTTTTTTTTTTTTTTTTTTTTTTTTTTCATAGTTATTTCTCATATTTATTTTTTCTCATATTTATAAAAAATTTTTTATCCCCCATGCTTCTCTTTATTTTCTTTTTTTTTCTCTGTTTTCATTATTTTGAGGCGCCTTGCCTCCACCAGGTGTAAAGCCATCTGTTTGTAAACAACGCCGTGTGCTTGTGTTGGCAGTTTATCCAACGGCCTGTGATCTCCGCTAGATGTCTCCATCTTCCAGCCGCCTCCTATTGCAGTTCGCAGGGACCAATGAAATGGTTAACCCTTTTCATTGGTCCGTTATTGTTTAAATAGAAGAGCTGACTGTCTGTCGAACTATCTCTCCTGATGAAGCCACGTCGTACTGTTGGTGAAAGCTAGGGCTCCTGTTTTTTACTTTTTAACTTTTAAATTTTTAATGTAATTTTTAATCTATGTGTGCGGGCTGGACTTTTTAAGATTTAAAACACAAAAACAAAAATATTATGAAAAAAGTAATGATTTTAATGACATAAAGCATGCATTACCACATGCGAACTTAAATTTTACTAATAAAGTCTGTTAATTTCGTCTGAGTATTTTTTTGAAAAAGTGTTTTCGCTGATAGTAGTCTCGCATCTTTGCAATGCACCAAAAACCCCTTCAGTATTTTCTTTAAATTGTAATCCGCATCGGATTGTTTCAAATGATCATACGAAGGTTTTTTTGATTAATGCATCATGATCAATTTTATCATCATCATCTTCATCGCATTCATTGCTATACTGTTTTTATTTTTCACACTGTCCAAAATATCCGATTCAGTTAGTGTTTCCGAGGTCTCAACTTCAAAATCAAGTGAAAGATAATCATCAAGCAGCACATCATCGTTAATTTCTTCTTTTTCCCTCAGCTGTATCCACATTTCTTTCATTTCCTCTAAGGGAATATTAATAATAAAAACATTTCAAATAGAAAAAAAAATAGATACCACGAGAAAGTTCGTTAAATAGAAAATGCACTTCGCTATTTGGAGGTTATTTTACGAAGAAATTAGCAAAATGTTCTCTGCTCCAAAGAAAAGTTCGCAAAATAGAGAAATTCGCAAAATAGAGGTTCGTTAAATAGAGGTCCGACTGTAATTTATTTCCACTTTTTAGTGTCTATTTTATCATCGAAAAAGAAATTAATATCACTAAAAATCTCTCTGAACTTTTTCAAAACATGAATATATTCACCTATTTCCTACAGTTTCTCATTCGCATATAAATACCTTCTCTGTATCGTTCTAATTTTAGATTATATCCTGCTTGTAAGATCATTAGGACGGCAGATGGGCCTTGGCTCATTCCTATATCTCGAAATATATAGAAAAAGCCCTTTTTAGTTACATTTTTGTTGGATGGCAAGTGCTTGGCCTTCCCCGACTTTTGAAGAAGACTTTGTTTTTTTTGTATGTTCTTGGTTGGCTTCCCACTTGATCTGGATTTTAAGAATTAAACAGTTTAGCTTAAACAGTTTTACTTTTTACTGATTTATTGGATATATTGTTCTTGGGATGTGATTGATTGTTCAATATTTGTTTTCGGTAAATAGGTTTACTTTTAACCCGTGGACGCCAGCGCATACTGGCAAGAGATTTTCAAATTCAATATAATTCATTTTCATTTTCTCTCGCAAGAGAACTAAAAGATAGAAAATTGAGTAAATTATAACGTATAGGTTTAGTTTACTTAAATTTAGTTTACATAATGCCACAATATAAAATATAATTTTTATAGACTTTTTCACACTACCAATATATTTTGCCTCTTCCTGGAAAAAAATTATGTGGACGCCCATGTTTTAAACATGCATTTAATTATTTAATTGTAAGTGCAAACTAAACTCTGCAATGAGATTCAATTGAATGTGACAGCATTGGATGGCGTAGGTTGAATATCTTTCGTGAGCAATCTAAACCCCACGTAAATGGAGGGATTGTATAGTGTCGAATATTATTGTGAATAATAATATAGATATTATGAATATTATCATTTGGCTGTTTTTGAGCTTTATTGGGCTGTTCTTAATCAGATTTTGCTAATGTTAAGACTGTAACTGACAAGTTTTACTATTGAACTTCAATATTTTCTTCCCAGTTTGTCTTCAAATGACATTAGAATTGAGAGGTGGATTTCCTTCAAATTTTCTTAGTAATAATAGGATAATTTTAATCCTCAATTTCATCTGAAAGCTTTTCGATAATTTTAAATACATCTTTGTTTGGCTGCTATTCTTACCATTGGACGAGAGCATTACTATCTTCATTTTTAACATCAAGTGTCTTCTTCACTATCAGGGCACTGCCACTCCCCGACTCATTGTCGTTTGGAGATTCCCTCCTCCTTATTCTTACCAAATCCTTATTCTTCTGTTTACATTCAAATGTATTCGCTGTCTTTTCCTGCCATCTGAAAAAATATGCTACCAATTGGGGATGGACTATATCTGCTCTGGACAACTTACCCCCATTATACAAAATGGAGCATGGGCCCAGCACTTCAGATAATTAATTATTTACTTAGAATTTTAAATAAAAAGGCATTGCTAAAATTATTAGAGCCTCCCTTCAACTAAAAAACCCCACAAACTATTTTTTTAAGATAAAACTATAGCCTGCACACAAGCATAAAACAATTATTAACAGTCCTTAGCTTTCGCGTCAGTACGACGAGGCTTCTTCAGTGGACTGAATAATTGTTTTATGCTTGTATGTAGGCTGTAATTTTATCTGACATATTTGAGCACACGTAATAACTTAAATATTTTTTTTAAGTATAATTATAGAACACAATTAAAAAATCCTATGAACTTTCTTTAGTAAACGAAAAAGAAAAATTGTTCCTAAATTCTAAATCTAAAGGAGTAAAAAAGGAGGGAAATAAAAGAAAAAAAAAGTCTCATCACCCAAAACACTTAGGATTTTATGAATTTATGATAGTGAACACACGTATTTATTAAAATTATCGTATTACAGAGTAGATAAAACCTTTGAATACGATCTGAAAACCTCTAAGTTGCAAATCTTTAGATTTCCATCTGCCACGATTTTTTTCTTTGATTTATAAACGAAAATTCTCTAGAATGGCGGGAAAGCTCATGTGTTGGTAGCACGGCGCATTGAACTTGAGTATAGTCTGATGCAGCTATGTTTCATCAGATGGAGCCACTTCTCAGAGATCGTTTGAAATGAGGGATATAAAGAGTAGAAAGTTGGAAACAAAGCATATGAATGAAATATTAGTACTTCATTAATTTTCCTTTTTCTTTTTAAATTGGTCTATAACTACAGTTCTATTCGCAAAATCGAGTATGGAGATTCATAAATACATAATGAAAACTGTGGCTGTCATTTTTGCTTTTGAATTACTTACAGTTATCTAGTAAATCCAGAAATTCTTGTTTCTTTAAAATTTGAAAAAAATACTCTTCCTGTAATTAATTCCTGTGTCAGCATTCGCAACAAAAGAATTAACATATTGATAAATTTAAAATATTTGTTACTAGGGCAAAACTCATCTATCTGACCAATATTGATCATTTTTGAGGGATGGAAGGAGTGGAGACCAATATAAAGGTGCTTATGTTTTTAGTTATATAATTAATAAGTTTAGGTACGAAATCTTAGGTTATCACACCAACTGTTTAACATAGACAGACAGAAAGGGAAACGAATGATGAGGATACTGGTTTAGGGCATTCTAGTTCTGAACACGATTGACTGGATGAGTAATTTGTGGAGAGTCAGTGATGAGATAAATAACACTCTTTACTTAAAAAGTTGGAAAACAAAAAACTAAAAAATTGTCATTCACAAAAAATGTCAGCTTTGACTATGTAGTCAAGAAGTTTCCATTCACTCATTTTGATTTCTATCAACTATTTTCAAATAAAACTTTGAATTGAGGAAGAAAAGAATCTATTACCTCAGGCTTTACAATCAGCTGTCCATCACTGAATGACGACTGACAGGGTGGTGGTGTTTGGGGTTTGTGACCACACTCACGAGAATGATTGATTTTGTACAGTTATTTTAATATTGTAAATTCGGGGTGTGTAAGGTCATGTGCCCTATATCCCCTCCCTTCAATGAGGGCTTTTATAGAAATTATATAAGTTCTTAACAAAATCACAGCATGCTAACTTTGTTTTATATAAAACATAGGAAATTGGATTTTTATTAATCTCAATTTATTATGCTGTAAATGAAGTTTATAAGAACGTTTTAAGAACAATGAGATGAATTTTAATTTGTCTAAGGAGATAATTTTTACTTCAGGTATATTTTTATTAATAACTAAGAAAACTTAATTACTAAGGTTATTTTTAAATTGTTTCAAGAGATCTATCTGATTTCAGTAGAAATGGATTTTAAACAATTGCTGTCTAATGTAGTTTCTAATTAATATTCTGAGGTTTCTTTTAACAAAAGAGCTTCATTAATATCAGGATTCTTCTGTTCAAAAGGAGGAGCTGGTGAGCTTAATGTAAGATCGCTAAGAGTTTTTTTTTAGTTTTTTTTTTACCTTGTTTTTTTTTTTTACTTTACAACAGTCTAAGGTACTGCAGTATTTTGAAATACCATCAAAACCTTAAAAGTTAAAAAAACATATCCTATTAAATGCATTTTAATATATTTTATTATATTTTTAGAGCAAGCATGTTTATTGTAAAATAAATTGAAATTGGCAAACTCAGAAAATAAAAATTTCTTGGATTCACTTAAAGAAAACTATACAATTTCTATATAAAATACTATTTAGGAAATTGTGTTATTCAAAAAGGCATGACTTACTAAAAGCTTACAAGTTAATATGAATTCTGTTATTGGCTTAAATAAACGAGTTTATTGAGTCGTTCTATTATTAATAATTAGTTTTATATATATATATACTTTTCTCTAAGATTTTCAGAAAATTTATTTTACTTATGTACATCAACAGTATTCTTAAAATGTATTCAGTTTGTCTGGTTTTTTTTTCCGTAAAAAAGACTTTATTTTCGTCTAAACCATTTTTTTTTTAATCGAGTTTGTTTACTATGTTCCTTCGTAGGAAAAAATAGAAAATAGAAAACAAGTTTTCAAATTCTAAGCCTCATTTTATTCGGTAAGATAAAACTTGATTTTGGTTGAGATTTAAATGAAATGTTTGTTTGAAATCTTAATTATTTAACTCCTGATCTTAATTCCTGTCTACAATATTTAACTTTCATGCTTTTAATCTTCGTCCTGACAGGTTTCGTGTCTTAGTCTAATTCAAATGATGCCTTTTGAAATAGAACTTATAATACATTTACAGTTTTGATTTGGATTCCAATAGACTCTTAAAAACCTGTCGTCGTTCTACGGGATTTTTGTTTTATATTTTTTATTTTACATTATATTTTTTAGATCTTCATCACACAGAATCACAGCCATTTACTTCATTTGCAGAAAAGAAGAAATCTTTTTGCACAGAAACAAAAACCGTGTAGTATTTTTATGTTTGATTTGCCCAACCCAAGTTCTACTTTTGTTTCCTAACAGAATAGGTTCATAATTCACATACATTGTACATAATTCTCAAACCAAAATGATAAAACAGTAATTTCAAAATACTTGTTTCTTTTCCATTTGGATTATCCTTAAATTACAAAGCTTACGACTTCTTCATAACATTGCCTGAATTTTTACCGCAATTTCAGAAATTTAATTTTGTTAATCAGTTTCATACATTTTTCTTAATCTTAATTTTGTTTCTGTAAAAGATTTTTGAGTCAAACTAATTTTACAGTCGTTTCTATCGTTGTTTCCTTCTATGAATATGACGTGAAATGATTTATTTTATTATGATAATTACAATGAAGCAAAACAATAACATTTTAACCTAAATAAACATAATATATTGATGTAATTATTAATAAAACAGTTAAATGCAGATAAATTTTTCGTTGGAAGGATAAATATCAAGGATTTAAACAAAATGCAAAAGAATTCTGAAAGGGCGAGATGTCATTCAGAGGGGAAAAAATGAAACATTGTAATATAGATAAACAAGATAGGGAAAGCGATTAGTAAACCAATCACAATGCTTCGCATCGTTTTCTGATAAGAAAATATAATCGATATTGCTTTAATTTCCTTATTATTATAAATGTGATTGTTGCAAATGCAAAAGGCGCAATTGTTGCATTTATTGTGATTGTTGTAGAGCGGCTTTGTAAATGTAATTGTTGCGCATACAAAAGACGCAATTGCTGGGATTGTTGTGATTATTGTGCTTAATGATAATTTAATGAGATTTTAATGATAGAGAAAAGGTGCCTAATATGAGACACACTTCTTGAAATGCGTTTATAAAAGCTAAAAATAAAAATTATTTTATTTTTATAATTCAATAAGAACCTTACATCAGTATAGTTTACATTACATTTACCAAATGTGGAATAAGAAACAAACTTTTCATATAGTTACGAAAAGTTTACAAATGCGTCGGATATCAGCAATGAAGTTAAGGTTACCTAATATGGGACAGTAAAGAAAAGTTGTTATCTGAATAATATGAGACATTAACATGTATTTCTCTTAACAACTAACCATATCTTACTACTCGTAGGCTTAATTATATTTGATTTTCCTACATTGAGGACACACAAAATTGTCTTCTTCAACACCACAATCTTCATGAGCCCAAAGATAATATTTAGCGCACTGTGCCCATTTTTCTCCATGTTTGTCGTCAGAGAAACGACCAGTACAGAAGAGGCATTCTGTGTCATCATCAGTGTCCATATCGGAATCACCACCCTCATCAAGATGAACATCAGAATCAGAGTCACTCGATGATTCTTCTATTTTTCTATCGCATATTTGTACCACCATGATATCGCATATTAAGAGCTCGCCATCTTGCAGAAATCATCATATCTCATGGACACTATATTCGTTTGAAAATTAAACCAATTATCAATAATTATAGTTAATTTTATAACAATTGACAACAATGAAATAGAACTGCAATATCCCCTCACCTTTAAGCACAAATTTTTATTTAGCACCAACACCACAGAAAAAGAATTAATTTAACAAAAACCTCTGTGCTCCGTCCAACTCGGTACTGGCGTTGTTGTCGTTGCTATATTGCTTGAATCCACTGGTAAACTGTTTAAGAAACTTTGTAGCGGAGTTCACCCTCTACAGCGGTCGTAATCGCGGTATCTCATATTAGGGAAACATCCCATATTAGGCATCTATCCTCTACTTGTGCACAGGACAGACAAAACGGGAATATTAGTTTGCTGATCTTATCAGAAGACTAAAATTAATAAATGATAGAACGCTAATATTGTTAAGTATTATCCTTATCTTCATTTTAAAACATAATATTCTCTCTAAGATCTCAAAAGATTCAGACTACGACATATTAAGAAAAATGGCAGTAGTGTATAAGATAAAATGCAGGGTCTACAATTCCATAATGGAAGGTTTGCAAGTAAACAAATATTCATGAGTGTTTTAAAAACGAATTAAGAAATAAAGCCAAATTCACATGAAATTTTGTTTTGTATTTCTTGTGAAATTTGCAATGTACATCTTATTAATTTTTCGAAGAAAGTCTGCGAAAGTCCAGAAATTCTCTGGATGAATTTTTGTATATAGTAAATAAATGAAAATGAAGAAAAATATAATGTTAAGCATTATCTAAATTTTGACTGACTAATAAAATTTGGCTAAAGTTTACAATACGGTACCATCAATCAACGTTGTTCCAAGGATGCATCACCGGCTGCCTTTTTACCACTTCTGCGACTTAATCTACTGATGTCCTCGCATTAAATTTAGTGTAAAAAAAAAATTAGCATCGTATGAGCTCAAGCTGTTGGCGCGAAGGTCGTCAGGGATGTAGGTTAGGAAAGTAGAGGATGTTTATATTGAACTCCATGATGTTTATATTGAAAATAATTTAAAAATTAATATTCACAGGTAATTCATTGACAACGAGGGTTTTCCCATAGATTTTCGGCCATTTTGAAAATATTCCAAATACTGACTTCTCCTTACAACTGTGAAAACTAGTCCTACGTCGGCTGGTACCGTATTGTAAACTTCTACCTAAATTTTGATAATCTAGTTTGAAGCGAAGTTATTAGGTCAGCTAAAAATGTACTAGTCTAATTATAATAGTCGAAAATATAAACGAAAACCATAATTTTATATGATATATAAATTGAAAAAGTTTAAGACAATAATTTTTTGATTTTGCAATTGTGCTATTTATTGAAGAGAGAAAAAAATTTTACATTATAAAAATGATAGCAATGGTATTTTGATGTTAACAACGATTTGATAATTTTAGTAAATTTAAGTTTTATATTGAATTTTAATACTTGAAATTTCACACTGCATTGAATTTATTGCCAGAAACATTAATAATATTCATAAACTGTAACATTCCTTCGGTGTAGCATGCTTTCATTTCAGGGATAGGTGACTGGTGCTGTGAGTTGTTGAGAAAAATGAACACTTCAGAAAGGAGAATCTATCATTCGTTTTCTGTTGTTTACTCATCTTCTTGCTCCTAAGAAAATAATAATAATAAAAAATATTGCAATAAATTTGATAAAGTAAAGGTTCATTTAACTGAAGTTAAATAAAATTTTTAGATTTACAGCTTTAATAATTATTTAATTTCAATCTACTCTGCTTTTCAAATAGAAAGACTTAACTTTAAAGAAATATAATAATTGTAATGCGTTATTATTCGCAGTATGTTTATAATTTTTTGAAGCTAATATTGTAATTATAAATGAATAATCATACTGGAATTTAATTTTTTTGATCAAAATTTTAGTAATTTTGCTAAAATACTTTGCTCCAAAAATTTAGGAGATTTTGCGAAACGAATATAATACACCCAAAAAACAAGAG
>JAFIDM010057120.1:0-11126 GCA_023159025.1 Thereuonema tuberculata | reverse complement strand
TTTTTTTGTTTTGTTTTTGTTTAGTACCAATTGGGAAAGCATCTTGCAATTGCAATTTCTTTATCCTCCACATCAGGACATTTGTTTTTTTGTCACCCGAGCGAAGAGCGGGTCTTTCTGCTAGTAGAATACATATGTATATTAGGTGTTAAATTAAAAGGTATTCATATATAGCACTGAAAAAGTAATAAATAATCACATATAAAAAAAAAGAAAAGAAATAATAATGTTTGCTAATAATAGGCATACAAATGACCATATGGATTTAAAAACTGAATTGGCATCTCATCACATACGGCAGCATGTAACTGTGTTCAACAGTTCGTGTGTGTTTTGATCCCCAATAATTTCTGGAGACATATTAATTATGTATATCAAAACAATATTTCCTTATCCTCAATCTTTCAGATGAAACAATAGCTATGTAAGCATTTTGGATTTGCTTAAAGACATTTTTTTTTACAAAGTTATTTAAAAAATATAACATTAATTCTACCTTTATATCTATATCTTTATTTTTAACACAAACAAATTTATGTTATCATGCCTTTTAATTTGTTTATTTTATTTTCAACTATATTAAGTGCATCAAAACACAAAAATTTGACAACTTAGTACATACAAATTAAATTTCCCAAAATCTAGAAAGAATATCATTTTACTTAATTCTTTACTAAAACAAACCAATCAAGACTTATTTTGTACAATTTGGGAATTGTTAGTTTTGGCTTAACATAAATGCCAGAAAAATACTTAAATCCATTTTGAAGATTTATTAATTTGTTTATATTTCTTACATTTTCTGTTTTTATTTAAATATCTTTAACAATGATACACTATAATGTTTATAAACGAAGTTATAAATGTCAAAACTATTGTGACAGAAATAATGTTTGTGGACATCTTATCAAAATTTTTCCCTGAAGCCATTTCTAGTTAGAAAAAAAAAATTGGAAAAAAGCAAATTTTTTATATAGTGGATATCAATATATCCATAACATTGCATTACCTTTAAAATGTTAAGTTTTAATGTTGTTAATCCTATGACCTACATATTTGTATCTAGTTACACAGTCATTAACATTATTATAAGTAAATGAAGAATAAAAAAGAAATGAGTAGTTACACAACCTTTCTATAGAATTCAAGCTCTTTTTCTAAAATGACATTATAGTCATCCAAAAAATTTGATAAGTTTGGACGGTTCTTCACAGAGGATGGATCTTCTACACACAAGGCCTAGAAAATAAAATAAAAAATCGATCTTAAAATGATTTGAAGATACAACATAAATAATGTAAAAATGAAGAAACAAAACAAACATTATTTGTAACTAATCTGGCTATGGCACAGCCAGGCAGCAATTTACAATGACTAGCAGAGGAGGTTGAATTGAAAATGTGAAGCCATTTGACAATGCTTTCACAGGAAGCAAATAATTCAAACCATTATCCATCTGTACATTACAAGGAAAGGGCAATATTTTGGAAGGTGATAGTATCGGTTATTTTAAGCAAAAGATGTCATGTAAACGAGTGTCACATTCTGAATGGCTTTCAAGACAGAGCTACTTAAATATACCTTTCAAAATGAATGATAACAAAGAGATACTATGTACTATTTCTAATATTTACTGGTCAAGTTACACATTTCTTACAGTTTACAATAAAAGTTCAAAAATTCCACCACCAACATCATGCATTTCTAACCACTTTGAGAACATAATGTGTTGCTTGTCCGAGTTCATCGTGACGTTCCTTTATGAGAGAAATAGCAACAATTATGCAAGCGAGCAATTCGTCTCATGTATTCACTATATGTCTGTACACTTTACTATTCATCCAACCCCATAAACAGAAATCCAAGGGGGTTATGTCTAAAGATCTTGGCACCGTGCAGCGGAAGAGAAGGAAAAGAACGGCCAGCAGGCACATTGACAATTACGTGCCAAATTTCAATTATCACGGAAACTATTCGTAATAAGACACTTATTCATATGACATTTTTTGCTTAAAATAACTGATACTATCGCCTCCCAAAATATTGACCTTTCCTCCTGGGACACCCTGTATATTGTCACGGGATGTGATGGGGAGAGCGAAGAAAAAGTGCAGAGTCAATAGCTGGCAAAACAAGATGTTACTAATTTATTTACAAAACACAGGATTAAATAAACAATTACAAACAACAGATTAAATAAACAATTACAAACAACAGATTAAATGATGATTGGAGCAATGTAAATTTAACAAAAGAACAACGATTGTTTGGTTGAGGGATTACAAATCCGCGGAGAGAAATTTAAATGATCAGACTGTTAACAGATAAATCAATTAAATAAACAAGAAACTGGAAAAGAATTACATTTCAAATAAATGAGAAACGGAAAAAATATTGCAATACACATAAAATTCATAAAGATTAAAACATATAATCAGAAATATATATCCTTTAAGCCCTTTTTCTTGGAAACCACATAGAGATACAGGGATAAATGTGGTATCAAATTAAAGGTCCTGATGTGGAGGCATGAATGAGCATTTTGATTTTTGTTTTAATAAAAAAATTCCATAAAAAATCGATGCCTCCTGGATCCCTATTATTGTGTCCTCCAGAACTAGAAAGTGGTTGAACACATTCGCATCTTAATTTAATTTTCACTTAAATATGATTAAAATATACAGTCGGACCTCTATTTAACGAACCTCTATTTTGCGAACTTTTCTTTGGAACCAAGAACATTTTGCTAATTTCTTCGTAAAATAACCTCCAAATAGCGAAATGCATTTTCTATTTAAGGAACTTTTTCGTGGTATCTATTTTTTTTTTCTCCTTGAAATGTTTTTATTATTAATATTCCCTTAGAGGAAATGAAAGAAATTTAGTTACAGCTGAGGGAAAAATTATCTTTCATTTTTTCATGATTATCTTTCACTTGATTTTGAAGTTGAGACTTCGGAAGCACTAACTGAATCAGATATTTAGGACAGTGTGAAAAATAAAAACAATACAGCTATGAATTGGGATGAAGATGATGAAAATGGAAATGATCATGATGCAGAAATCAAAAAACAGTCGTATGATGAAATGCATTTGAAACAATCCGATGTGGATTACAATTTGAAGAAAATACACCTGAAGGGGTTTTTGGTGCATTGCAAAGATGCGAGACATACTATGAGCAAAAACACTTTTTCAAAAAAAAAAAAAAAAAAAACCTCAGACAAAATTAACAGACTTTATTATCAAAATTTAAGTATGCATATGGTAATGTATGCTTTATGTCATTAAAATTATTAATTTCTTAATAATATTGAATAATAAAAGGTGAATCTCTATTTAACAAATTTTCCATATAACGAACTTTTTTTCGGGATTTAGTGACTTCGTTAAATAGAGGTCCAACTGTATTATTTAAACTGAATTGTCACTTAATTTTGATTAGGAGAACTATATTTCCAACTGTAGAATTTCTGTGGATTCTACTTGTTTTTATTATATTTAACAAGTGTCACAAATTAATTTCTTATTTTTGAATGTAATTGCTTGACCTCTGATAGACAATCACTGTGTTAAAATTGTAACATTAGTTAACTGCTATAATATTAAATAGTTATCCATTTTGTCTAGTAGTTTAATATTTTTATCGTCTCTTGAAAAAGTCAATTTAATATTAACTTTCCTCAATTAAGAATCATTTGTAAGAATAAATTTATGTGTATTATCTGGTATTTGATCAGAATTTATTTGAATAGTATTTATTTTACTTGAAAGATATTTATGGTCAGTACAATATTCTCTACAGATGGTCAAGTTATATTTGTCAATTGAGAAGATGATCTCCAAAAAGCTATTTACCAGCTTTCAATCATTGCAGAGGAATTAATTTAAAGATTTCTACAAATACAACTGAAATGCTAGCTTTCAAAGATGCTGAACTGTAAGAGGTAAATTTCTCTTTAATAATAATAATAATAATTAGAGATGCCACGAATAGTGATTTGGCCGAATATTCGGTATTCGCCAAATGACTATTCATGGCATCTCGTAGCTAAATATTCGTGGCATCTCTAATAATATTAATCAAGCCAATACATTTAATTAACTAAACTGTTTAATTTCTCATGATAAACCTAAAGATATAAGTTACATAAATCCCAGTTGCCAATAGGTATGGAAGGTTGATTCACGTTTATTCAATCGATTTCAAGGGCGTGCACTATCTCGCACATGCAAGTGACGCATCATTGTTGCGTTCGAATCAGAGGTCATAAGCCTGTAGTTGATTATCTGGTATTTGCAATTGTGTTGCATTCTAAATATGCCGCCAAAAATCCCAAACTGATGGGAGGGGTACATAGTTGCCCTTTCCGATGCTAAATATGCCGCTTCAAAAATTGGGAACATGTGCAAACATGTTATTACCATCAACCGGGTAATAGCAGAAAGTCGTATGAAGCCCATCAGTTAAGAGCGGGGTAAGCCCCAGACCCAAAAAACAACATCCATGACCGGCAGCAACTCTCAACGTTATTAAGAAAGTGAGGCTGTGATTGTTAGTGAGAACCCTACCACCCAAAGGGCGGTTGCCCAGGCTGTAGGAGTTTCTCAGCCAACAATTGCACGGATAATTAGGCATGATCTACAATTAGAAAAGCATAAAGCTCGCGTTCATCGCCTACTTCCTTGAAACGTTGCTGAAAGGAAGACCAACAGCCAAAAGCTTTACAAGCACCACTTATCGGGAGAAAAATGTAAGTACATCACTACTTTGGACGAGACATGGATCTATACTTTAGTGATACCAAGAAGCCAACAGCAATATTTTATCACCATTTTGATGCCAAAGGACAATCCAAGTAGTACCGCAAATGCAAAGAAAACTTTATGAGAGAATTCTGATTATTCCGGGTTACAGCTTCAGAGGAAAGTTGCCACTGAAGAAGATACCTGCAAAGGTCAAGATTAATCCTGCCTTTTACTAAGAGCATGTCCTGGAACCCTTGTATCATGACGATATTCCCGCATTATATGGCAGCGACAAAAGGAAAGTGTACATTTATCAGGACAAGGCGTCGAGTCATACAACTAGAGCAACCCAGCTGTATATGGCCGATATGGCAACTGAAACCAGAATACGAGCAATCCCATACAGTATGATTCCTGTAAAATCCCCCGATGCATCTCCAATGGATTTCTGCGGGTTCGGATTACTTAAACGGGCTATGGGAACACGATGACCAAAAACAGTAGAAGAGCTTTGGAAAGCTTGCAAAGAGGGAACAAGATCCTCTCGTCTACCTCCAACGCAGCCTTCTTCAATGGAAACTGCAATGCAGAGCCATTGCCAGAATGCAGGAGCACCCCATTGAACACAACCGGTGGTGGAGAAAAGGGTTCTGCTAAGTCTATGATGTCAAATTAAAAATTGGCCGAATAAACGTGAATCAGCCCTCTGTATTATAAAGAAAGACCTCGATGAAAAGACTTAGAATCAAAATATCATTAAATTTTACAAAATAATGGATATTCCAGTCCTTCTTGCTAATTGTAGTTATGGATCCACCTGTCAAAGCAGTTGAAAAGAATAAAGGCCACAGAAACGAGTTTAAGATTTCTAATAGGTTAAAGTTTGTTTGAACATCAATGAAATCAGATATCCACCAATGTCTTGATGTTGTGAATATTATGGACGCCCATTGCAAATTAAAGAAATGTCTGGTTTCAGTAGGCTTGCAGAACAGATTATAGACATATATAATCTTGTGCTATCAAGCTAAAGGAAAATGCAGTAGCGAAAGATGGAGCAATCAGATTCGTCTGGAGATGAAACAGCCTTACCTGTCTAAATCTTACAATTTATAATGATGATGATATTTAACTATCCTACAGTAATCTAATAATAAAAGATTTCTGCTATTATAACAATCTAGTATTTATGCACGGTATAAACATGGCAAGGCATTCAAAACCCATGGAAACTCATTTTTAGAAAAAAAAATTCCCCCCACCATAAACAGAAACTTCAAAAATTCCGAAATAAAAAATTACAGAGTTTAAGAGTGTCATACTGCAATGTGTTAATGAGCATTACACTGCCATCACTGATATCAGGAAATTATTTTGATAAGCCAATAACAAATAAATTAAGCTCACTTCAAATGTAGTAAGAGAAAATGATACAGCAATATGTCTACACTCTAGCACTTGTAATGCACTGCCAAGTTCAACAGAATGCTTAAATGTAATGAATGTCAAAATAAATAGACTACTGTATTCAGATAAACAATAATTAACATAAACAGGATTTTTTTTTTAATGTCTATAGGAATATTGAAGACTGATGATTTCATACATATTCTGATTTTTCTTATTATTGCTTTCTCTGCTTCTGTCAGTTTGCTTAAAGCATGAATTAAAAAAAAAAAAAATTACTATTAAAATATAAATGTACACTCACTTCCAAAAGTCAAGCATGGAGAGGTAAAATGCGAAAAAATGGACAAGTACTGCTTTGATTGACATGAAATGCTGCAAGTAGCTCTATGTTTATTCATGAAACAAAACAAAGAATTACATACAGAGATAAACAAAATATTGAATTTTCATAAATTATAAGATGACATCAGATTTGTATCATTAACAAAATGATGTTTAAATTCAAAACAAACAATAAAAACCGACATTAATAGGGTATGTGAACACCCCTCACCTGCATACAAAGTTTACAGCGTGTGATCATGCTTGTTATAAGGTGATCCAGTAATCGCCATTCCTCCTGTAGGACAGTTTCTAAAACTCTGAGAGTGGCTGGAGGTGGGAAACGTTGACATACAGCATGGCCGAAGGCATCCGAAAGATTTTCAATTGGATTAAGGTCTGGCGAGTAAGCCAGCTACTCCATACACGCAATCCCCTCACTCTCCAGAAAGTCGTCAACAATGGCAGCTCTAAGGGGACGCGCATTATCGTCCATTAAAACAAAAGAAGGATCAACTGCTGCAGCATACAGTTTCACAATGGAGTCTAGGACTTCATCTCGATACTGCACAGCCGTCACAGAACCTCCCTGTAGATGTGCAGGTCGGTGCGATATACCAATGAAATCCCTGCCCAGACCATGATGCTTCCACCACGGATTGCATGATGTTCTGGGGCCGATTGCGTGTGCCTTGTTCCCTCCAGATCCTTATACGTTTATCATCGGGTTGTAGGGCAAATTTGGACTCATCTGTGAACATAAAGTTACCCCAATCAGACATAGTCCAATTCACATGCTGGCGGCACCAATACAATCGTGCCCCTCTGGATTGGACGGATAAAGGAACACAAACTCGTAGTACTCTTGCGTACAGACCATTCATGTGTAGCCTTCGACGAACAGTAGTGGCAGATATCGTCTTACCAATTACCGCTGCAACCATAGATGTCATACGTGTGGAGGTCGATCTTCGACTCCGCTTGGCTAAAACAGCAATATATCGATCTTCCACGAGGGTCGTAACCCTTGGACGACTGGCTACAGGTCTTTGGACAACTGTTTGGCTGGTTTGGAATCGTTTTATAATCGTGAAATGACAGAATGATGAACGCCGAAGAAACGAGCAACATCTGTTATAGACTGTCCTGCTTTAATGCGTCCGACAGCTCACCAGCGCTCAGAATCTTCCATTCGTCTTCTGGAAGCCATAGATACACATCTAGCTTGAAAACAAATTGTACGAATGTTCGAAACATCTTTCATCAGCACTTACATGCAACTCCTGTAACCCTTCAGAATGCCGGCTTCTTATACGACTGCCTGTTTTACATATTTCTTGACGCGAAACCGTGATTGGCTGTTACCTATATAATTTGCATACTTCCTTCTACCTTTGCAGCAAATTTCAGCTTCTTTAATTCAGATCTCTTACGGAAATTAACATTTTCCCTCTCCGTGCTTAACTTTTGGAAATGAATGTAGATCTGATTTTTCACTATAAATTAACAAGGCTATATTTAATTAATTTTAAAGATTAAAAATTGTATCACCCAGTTTAGTAAGTTTATAAAGGGTTATAGAACAAAAAAAAAACTGTACTTGCCTTTTGCAGTTGACCAATGATAGTTACACATTGTACTTCGTAACTGTCAGTTTCACTGCGGATCTCTGCAGTTGCTGACTCAAAAGACTTCTACAAAAAAATAACAAAAGAAAATAAAAAATGAAGTTGATATGAAAAAATACACTAATGCTGTTTCACAATGCAAATCAAGCTGTTTAAGAAAAGAATCATTTTAAGAATGATTACAAAAGCTGCTTATTTTATTTTTTAATATTTTTTTTTTCTTTTTTAACTGATAATTTTTTTTTCAACCAACCTGAAATGAAAGTTAAATAGAAGTACAGTGAAATGGGAAAAACTGGAATCAATTTTTTTTTTTTTAATACCTGAAATCAAGGTATAGGCCAGCTAGATTGTATACAATGAAACAATCAAGCACAATTTTGGTAGGAAAAGCTTTCCAAAACTTAAAAACATCCTTTAAGTATAGTTTATCTAAATGTAGTAGTAATGACCAGGATGTTAAAATATTTGAAGTAATTTAGCTGACAATTTCAATTTAAGAATGACTGCTAATGTAAATTTCCTTCTGCAATGATAAGTTTATGATTATATACTGCTGTTTGTAAAAAATGAAACACCATGAAGGAATCATCAGAATTAAATGAAATTTGCAGCAAATGTCAATTATAGGATGTTATGCAAAATAGTAAAGTTTCAGAGCCATCGCGCATGCGTGGCGTGTGCAGCGCCCTCTGATCTGATGCTGAAAGCATATAAATAAGTGCTGCTATACGACATGGCATGGAGTCAAACAGATTTTGAATGTCTGCTTGTGGAAGAGAATTCCGTATTGCTTGTATTCGCAGCCAAAGTTCGTCTTTTGAAGCTGCAGGACGCGGATCACAAGCGAGACGCCCACCAACCACATCCCACACGTGCTCAATAGGCGACAGGCGAATAAGCAGGCCAAGGAAGAAGTTGCATGTGTTGGGCTGAACAGAAGTCTCGAACAGTCTTTGCAGTATGTGGGCGTGCATTATCCTGCTGAAAGATAGCTCCAGGGATGTCTTGAAGGAAGGGAACGACTTCGGACTGTAGCACTTCACAGATGTACCTGTTGCTATTGACATTACTCTCAATTCGTAGCAAATTGGATAGTCCATGATACGAAATCGCACCCCAGACCATAACTCCGGGTGTTCGGCCACTATATCGTTCGATAATGCACTCTGGAAGGCAGCGTTGACCGGCATAGCGTCTAACACGAATGTGGCCATCATGGTCCCACAAATTGAAGTGTGATTCATCTGAAAAGACAACTTGGTGCCAATCAGCTTGCCAGGCTCTGCTCATGAGCCCATTGCAGACGCAGCCGTCATGGTTTGCCGTGAGGGGGATCCTGTATAAAGGCACCCTTGCACGCAGTCCACAGTTTAGCAAACGTCGACGAATTGACGAAGCCGACATTAGTACACCTGTAGCAGTAGACCAACGTGCTGCCAACTGCCTGGAGGAAGCTGTACGGTCATTCAGTGCCATGCGGAGCAGGTATCAATCGTCGCGCGCTGACGTCACCTTCCGTCGTCCACTGCCAGTTTTTCGGTGCTCGTCGGTCCACTGCTTCCAAACTCGCATCACTGTGGAACTGTGCTGCTGCACACGAGCTGCTATTGCGCGATAGGAAAATCCTCCTTCTCGAAGGCCGATAACCCTCCCCCGTTCAAACTCCGTAAGTTGTTGGAATTTCTCCTTCTTCCGTCGTGGAGGCATACTTGGGTCTCACTAAACGTTCGCCACTAACAAATAATCATTAACTATTGTAAACGTTCCGCTACAGCCCTCTATTTTTACGCTTTCAGCATCAGTTCAGAGGGTGCTGCACACGCCACGCATGCGCGGTGGCTCTGAAACTTTACTATTTTGCATAACATCCTGTAATTGACATTTGCTGCAAATTTCATTTAATTCTGATGATTCCTTCATGGTGTTGCATTTTTTACAAACAGCAGTGTACGTTGCCTACTACATTGGCACAGGTTAGAAAAAAGGTATGAAATTCTAATTACCTACAGAATACTACGTTTCGGAACCTCATTTACAGATTCCCTTGTGAAGTTGGGTCCCCTTTTCACTATTGAAAGTCTTTCTTGGATGGAATTCAATGAGATAAAAGACTTTCAATAGTGAAAGGGGACCCAACTTGACAAGGGAATCTGTAAATGAGGTTACGAAATGTCGCATTCTATAGGTAATTAGAATTTCATACCTTTTTTCTAACCTGTGCCAATGTAGTAGGCAACGTATAATCTTAGATGTTCAGGCACGTTAAATAGTCTTATACTTATAAGTTTATGATTATTTATTCTGGTATCTGTTGGATATCTTTTAATTATTCTACTTCTTATAGGATAATTTTATTGACATGCCCTTCATTTTTTATTTCAATTTAACCATTATAACTATTGTGCAACCACCAGGAGTTGGCACTTAGCCACGCCTACGTCACATGGTAAGCGACGGTTCTATAAATCTATTTCAGGGGTAAGTCTTTTTCCATTTTCAGTGCAAATTGTAAGAAACAGATTTCGTTTCTTGTTTATGACATACAGGAATTGACGATATAAAATACGACATTATATATCTATTTTTCTTATATATAATAATAACTGTATTATATTTTAACCGTAACAATATACAAAACTGATTTGCTGTTTAAGAACTGTTATATTTATACTGTTTCTTATTTATTTAAATTATGAAAAATCGTAATTGTTTATAAATTATATTAATTAATGTAAGTAACAAATAAATACACTTTACGATAATTGTTTTATTTAACAATTAATTGTTGACAGTTAAAAAAAAAAAAATATTTAAAAAAAATCCCATAAAGTTCCTCAGAACATTTACAAATATACAAATTAAGACCATTGTCATTCGCACTTTTATTGAAATAGAAGTAGATTGACAATATTATTATTATTAATATTGTAATTATTGATCAATCTACTTCTATTTTTTGTAAAAGTGCGAATGCCAATGGTCTTTATTTGAATATTTGTAAATGTTCTAAGAAAC
>JAFIDM010057119.1:0-10401 GCA_023159025.1 Thereuonema tuberculata | reverse complement strand
TGCGCAGTTCGAACTTCCGCCGGCCAACTTTCATTTTGAGGAAACAAAGATTGTTTTCTCTCGTATGCTAAGCATCAGTTGTACATGCTCCGTAAAACGTTGTGTTATTTTATTGTTATTATTGATTATTTTTAAATAGTTTTCTTTGAAAATAAGTGTAATCCTAGATCCAAAAAAAGATTAATGAACCAACCAAGCCTAAAATGAAAGCAGTGATAGCGATAACTGAACGGGAAAAAGAACTTCTTACGAAGGCTGAAAGTGGAACTCGCTTCTCGGATCCGGCCACTCAATATAGTTCTTAAGTATGTTTTTATGCATTAAGTATTATAAATGTTTAAATAAGTTTCATCTGGTGGTCTGTAACTAATTAATCCAATTAATCCAATTTATTTTTTTGGAGAAAAATGATTCAGCATTCGTTCACATCGCAATTCCAACAGCCTCCTGGAACGAATTGTTTACCAATAGCGATATTCCACTAAATATATTTTAATAAGTATATACTGATGTTCATTTTCTATCCTCACTGATGTGATCTTACTTAAATAAAAAAATCAACAGTCCTGTGAACTTACCGGAATAAAAATTATGATTGTCACTGAATGTCAAAAGTTTATTTCAGAACTACAAAATCGAGGAGAAACTGAAAAATAAGTTAATGTCTATTATATAAAAAAAATATAATTTTCTTCAAAAGCAAATTCGATTACAAAAGTCAAAAAAGAGATGCGAAAAAATTTCATAAAATACTGCAGTAGAGGAAGTTTTCGAAAAATGATAACAAACGATGAAATCCTCAGCTTGTAATAGAAATTGATAACCACTCTGATAAAGACGAAATGTAAACAACACCAGCACTTATTTCAATAAAAATTCAAAATTCACTGAACATCAACACTTTATTTTAGAAGAACAATCTGAAGGAGCCAACATGAAACAAAAATAAGCTTCTATTTCTGCTGTACATCAATAAATTCATTCATATACATAGTCGTGTGCAAATATAAAAGTTAAAAATTATCATATTTACTGAATAGCAGCTGTTTATTTCACATCTCCACTCATGTTAACTTAAAATAAAAAATAATCTATTTCTAAATATCTGCAGTTCATTTCATTTTACGAGTCATGAACTTATAAAAAAAAATATTATTTTCATTGAATATCAACAGTTCATTTAAGAACCATCAAATCGAGGAGTGAACTTAAAACATAATATCTATTATTCAAGAAAAAATTAAGATATTTTTATTTATAATGAAGAGAATATTTATATAATGTCAATGTGAATCATAAGATAAAGTCTACATACATTGTAGACATAATGTATTTAATTACCCACCAGATATAATTTTTTGTTTAAAATAGAACACAAATATTATATACTGATAGATGAAGACTTCGTCGTTTTGTTGAAACTAGAAGTTTCATTTTTCTTTTCGGGTTTTAACTTATTATCATTGACTAGTGCATTGGCGTCACTTTTTAATATTACATTTTCTTTGATAGATCATAAAACTAATCGAGGAATGATTTAGATAAAATGTTATAGAACTGGAGTTAAAAAAAATGTTTCGATGGATCTTACAAATTTTTATCTGTACTGATGATAGATGATACAAAAAAATATTCTATTATAATGGAAAATTATAATTTTATTTCTATGTTTATGTTTTTAATTTTGATATATTAAAGAAAAGCTTCAGAAAGAAAATTGTTAAAGAAATTAACTCGAGATTAGAAAAAAAATAAGACTAAATTTTAGATATTTTTCCCCTCTAAAATTTTTTAACAGTAGTTATTGTCTTCAATTCAGCTTACTTCTATTATAAAGGCAAAATATTGATACAAACATCTTGTGCTCCTTCTGGCGGAAGGATACATTACATCATCTTGTAAGCCGTCGGCAAACTAAAAACGAGATAATGTGCAAACATTGTTAAAAATAAGATGAGAAATGCTATTTTTACTATAGGTATTGTATGCTAATAATAATACTATAAAATTGTATGTTAATTTTAATAATAGAAAAATCAAATCGTAAATCGTAATATAATCGTATGCACTATTAAATTTTTCATATTTCATACTGGAATTTGATTTTCTGCTTTTTTTTTTTTTTTTGTTTCTCAATTCATATAAGCTGAAATATGAATTTTAAAATACTAATGGTAGGTCAGATTTTGAAAGAAAATACAGATTTTTAAATTATTTTTATAGAAAAAAATGTCAATGAACTATTAATAGATAAGAGAGGAAATCAGCAATTAAATTATTTGCCCTCAAATTGTTTAAGACGAATAGACGATTCCGGAGACCATTAGTGTTTTTATTAATTCCCTGAAGTCGTTTCAGCGAAAGTTTGTGCAATAGCGATCTACTAGCTACCTGCTCGCGAAAAATTTTTTAATTGATCACTTTTGAATAATTGAACATATTCAGCAGTGAAATGTTAAAAGACTAAAAAAATGTTCAAATGATAAATAAAATAGTTTGTTTATATCTAGTAATGAGTGAAAATGCGATATCAGTGATTTAAAACTGTGATTGTGATCATTGATTTCATCCCTGTTACTAAACAAAATCCCATTCGGAATCTTCAGAGACATTACGCTTTTCTATTCTAAAGAAAATAGGTCCAACTTGCTGGATTAGCAAGATATTATCAGAAGCGAAATAAATAAATAATTTCTAAACATGAAATTTCATTTTTCTAAATGAAATCAATAAAAATTTGCCTTTTCGTTCGGCAATAATATTTGTATTTATATCCAACAAAGAAAATGCATTAAAATCAAAGGAAACAAGATGGCAAGTAAAGATTGTTTTCTCTCGTACGTTAAGCATCAGTTGTTCATGCTCCGTAAAACGTTGTGTTATTTTATTGTTATTATTGATTATTTTTAAATGTTTTCTTTGAAAATAACTGTAATCCTAGATCCAAAAAAAGATTAGTGATCCAACCAAGCCTAAAAGGAAAGCAATGATAACGATAATTGAACTGAAAAAAGAACTCTTTACGAATGTTGAAAGTGGAACTCGCTTCTCGTATCCGGCCACTCAATGTAGTTTTTAAGCATGTTTTTATGCATTAATTATTACAAATATTTATATAAGTTTCACCTGGCGGTCTTTAACAAATTAATACAGATTAATAACAGATTAAAAAGTTAAATAGGATAAAGTGAATGACATTTAATCAATTGATTCACACGTAAATTAAAACGTTATTTAAAAGAACAGAAATGAATCAAAAGGCAATGAAAAACAAAAAATAATAAAAAATAAACAAACGTAATTTCCAAGTTAAATTAAATTTTGGGAAACCAATGCTTTCAAAATTATAAATATTTTTTTATTTTCGTACTTTTCTTTATTTTTATTTTTAATGTTTTAAGTTTTAAGTTGTTTAATCAGTTTCATTTTGTTATCATTATTTATTGTTTGATTCGATGTTTGCTCTTAAATTTTTTGGTTTAATTTTTTATTTTACTATTATCGATGTTGAATTTTATTATTATTTGTTGAATCACTGAAAAAATTTTATTTTGTAATTTCTATTATAAAAAAATTAAAATTAAAAATTAAAATTTTGTATAAAGAAACACATTTAGAGCTTAGAAAAAATCTTAGACAGTTGTTTAATAAAAAATAGAAATGAAAAAAGAAAAATAGTAAATTTGAGAGGCTAATATAGACCCTTCTACAGTTATATTAATGAGGGATTTAGTGAAAACGGATGTGAATGAAATCATAATAGATTTATTACTATTTATTATTAATGATGTCATTATTTTTAATTAAGACATAATTAATGTCTTGAATTGTTTTAGATAATGGAATTGAATTAGATTCCTATATTATTGTAACAACGATTGAATTTGTTAATTTAACGTGTTTTTAACTTTGTTTTTAGGTTCTCTGTATTTTCTTGTTGTATTTATTCCAAATATTTTAATTTTCGTTTGAAAAAGGGAAGACGAAAAATATTTCACGATTATTTGCGTAGTATTTAATAAAATAATTTAAATACAAGTGTGATGTGTTGTAATGAAGCGGTTCTGCTTCATTTCATTTTTTTTTTTTTATTTATTATTTTTTTTTTTTTATTCCTCTTTGAGCCTTCTGTACGTTGATTTATTGTTTCTCTAATTTAAAGTTTTGTTTTCTTTAATATCTTGGCTGTAGCGCTTTTCCCAGGTTTTAGTATCACCAAGTGTCGCTGCTATCCGGCGAAGAAAAAAAAGGTTAATTGTTGTCAGGAGACATAGCAACCGTTGTTGGTGACGGAGAGACATTTTTTTTTTTCCGATTGCGATATCCATGGCAAGCGGTCATTGCTTCCAAGTGTTAAGTTCTTTTGGGTGAGCGATGGTTCACCAATTACTAAGGCGAATTTAGGAGAAGTATGCCAAAGCCGGCATATAAGTGTAAATTCATCGAATTCATAGCAACGATTACCCGCGATATCACGATATTTTCACGACGATAAGACAACAACAAGTGTTATCGTATTCTTGTTCGGAACGACGCCATATTGAAATCTGTTCCCTTCCAGTATATCCAACCAGGTACCTAGGGGATTCAGTCAGCCGACTTCAATTGACCCGGCGAGTAGCTCAATCATTGTACAAGACAAGTCTGTGAGTATACTTTTCGATTTCTTGTGAAGACTATTCATTCAACTAGACATCGAAGTGAACGGAGGCTTGGAACTCATGCTAATCTTGGATAGTTTATCTTCTTCGACTGCCTAGGCTGCTTCAGAGTTTATTAGCTACGACTATTGACTAGAGATAAATAAAAGAAAATCTCATGTGCGCTGTTAATTATGAACTTTATTAAATTTTTGTAATTAGCTGAACTGAGTACGACCAGTATGATTTGTATTAATGTCATGTTAATGTTAAATAAGCTAGTATTGATGCCAGAGGTTATGTCTAAATATTAACTTTATCTGGTATATGCAATTTATTTCTTTTAACAGCCAACAGCTGTTTTGTAACTTCTAGTAAGAAAATAATTCCCTAGAGGATCTCTTGTAATTAAGGCTTATTTTAACAAGCATATTTTACAATCATTTGTCAATAGATTGTACATTGTCTTTTATTTTACTTATTTAACCTTTAGGAATTAGTAGGTAATTTTTCCCCTGATGATCATCAGAAGGGAGGTTTTTTTTTCCCTTTTTTTTGTAATCTCAGTGGCAATCCTGGGATCTGAGTTTTAGTGTAGCCTCTCGTTCAAAGAATCGAACGAGTTTATTTTTGTATTTTTTTTTTTGGTATTTTTTTTAATTTAGTTAACCAAAGGGTTTTTGGGTTATTTTGGTGGCCGATCGACCGAATTTTGTTTTTTTTATTGATCCAGCAAGTTGTTTCAAGGGGATTAATAGTGTGTGCTCTCTGGTAATTGCCGAATCATCACTGTTTATTCCTCAGAGTTTGTTTTTGGATTTTTGGAACTAATTGTTCATTATTTTTTTTTATATTAATTTTTTTTTCCCTTGCTTATTCTCTTGTAAAACTTTTTCCTATTAAACTTGTATTGATTTGTATATGTGTATATATTTATTTTTGGGTTCTCTTTAATAGATTTACTTTATATCCACCGTTCCACTGTGATCTCTGACTATTTTTCCCTATTAACTTAAATTGCTAGCTGTTCTTGGTATAACTTTTGATTTATTTATTCTCACAGATAAGTTCGTTACAAAAAATGGTAGCAGAGCGTGGTTAATTATAGTATAGTAACTTCTCAGTATTTTACCTAATTTATGTAGTCAGGGGTAGTTGTTAAGGTTTGGTTCTAGTTAATTTTGTAGTTTACGAAATGAGTCTTGTAGGTTCTAGTTCAGAGGGAGAGGAAGAGAAGCCGAGAAGTGTAATATTGCCTAAATCGGTATATTTATTGGCTGGCTTGGTTTTAGGCAAATGGAAGGCCAACGACCTTACCCGTAATGCTCTGGTCATGATTTTGAGGAAGGTCAATCGATCTTACTCGGGAACTGAGTCCCTTCTAAAATCTAAAGTGCAAGAAGTAGTAGAAAACTTTCTTGAGGAGGAGGAATCCTTGAAGGGCATTTTGTCATGGGAAGTGATAGACTGTTTGGATTTAGACTCGTTTGATGAATCTATGTACCTTAATGGAGAAGCCAAGAAGGCTAGGCTCGACCCACATGCAGGGGTAGCTGGCGAGTCTCAGGAGCATCTTGTATATGGAAGTAGTCTCCCGATTAGAGTTAAGAATGATGAACCAAGAAACAAAGGGTTGTCAATTAAGGAAATGAACTTAATTTTCGGCCATTTGGGCTTCTCTGGAAAGTCGGACGGCTCCATACTTGACTTAGTGTTTGAAATGGACAGGCTCATTCGGCTGCATGCTGTAAATTTTGTGTCTTTAAAACCATTAATACCGTCCATCTTTCCCAAAGACACATTGCCATGGCTTTCGTCGAGACTGGACACATGTAAAGAATGGGAAGAGTTCAGGGCTAGTTGTCTGGATACATTTGGACCCTCTTTATCGGTAGTAGACAAGTGGAAACTTTTGAGTGAGATGAGGCAAAACAAAGGCGAATTAATGGAGGTGTTCGTCGCCAGGGTTCAGCAGAAGGCTGAAGTACTTCAGCTAGGAGTATCAGTGGAAGATTTGATAGGACTAATCATGGGAAGTATGCTACCATGCTATCGTTATTTTGTATTAAAAGATAAATGTGCTAGCCTGGTAGACTTGATAAAATATGCTAAGAGGTGTGAGGCGGTTAGATTATCCGGGGGTCAGCCTGTAGGTTGCGCGTCTGCTGTTCGTAAGTTAGAATCTGATGGCACTAAGTCAAAGACCATGGATAATAGCAGGCTGGGAATCGGGCGTTCCGTGGGAACTCAGACGGATAAACTAACTTGTTATCGCTGTGGAAAACCAGGACGTCTGGTATTTCATTGTGATTGTAGGAACCATCCCGTGGACAATTCTTCCAGAACTCAGCAGAACCAGGAAAACGAGCGAGTGTGATGGGATGTGGCCGACCCTATCACATTCTTGATAGTGGTGTGATGGACCACAACAAGAAGGCCATTGGTGCTTATGACAAACCAGCCTGGGATGCATGGTTGAGGAAAGTGCGTGACTTCTGTGGCATGCCGACGAGAGGAGATTTAAGTTTAAGGGAATTGTCTCGTGAGGATAGGCAGATGGAGGAGAAGTATGTACTTCCGGAGGCACTTCTTAGCTTAAGAGAAGGAGGAAAAGTCCTATTCATGATTGACACTGGTGCTGATTCCAACGCAGTTAGCGACCGTATGGTCCCACTTTTGGATAAATTAGGATGTCGTTGGAAACCTGTTAGTATGTACACACGTATGGCGGATGGCCATAGATCAAATATCTCCAGAAAGTATTTTTTATCAGGTAGCCTATTATTCAACATTAACTCTCCCTATGAGAAGGTGGTTGAGGATTTTGAAGTAGAAGCTATTGTGATACCCAACCTTGATGTCGATGGATTATTGGGGCTTGACACTTTGTATAGATATCAAGTGTCTATTGACTTCGTACATCATGGCATTGTTTTTGACTTTAGGAGCCTGAAATGTCTCAGTTTGACTGAGGAAAATCGCCCGTTAGCGATCGTGAATCCCAAGCTAGAGTCCTTAGTGCTTAAATATAAGAGCATCGTCGTAGATGCTAAGCAAAAATTTAAAGGATATGTCCATCATATTGATACTGGATCCGCTCCACCTGTAAGGTTGAGACCTTTTCCCTTATCAAGGGAAGATGTCAAGAAGGTTCACGAAATAGTGAAGGAGATGTTGTCAGACGGTATCATAGAAAGATCGGAGTCTCCTTGGAGTCTTCCATATTTTTTGAAGAAGTATCGTGATAAGGAACCCAGGTTTATCATAGACGCTCGGGCGCTTAATAAAGTTACTATTCCTATCACATACTACTCGTGTAAAATCAAGGACATCCTAAGGAATCTTAACGAGGCGAAAATATTTTCTATTATTGACTTGAAGAAGGCCTATTGGCAAATCCCCTTAGATCAGGAATCACGCCAAAAGGTAAGCTTTATCATTCCTGGATTAGGCAGCTTCCGCATGAAAGTGGTCGCCTTTGGTCTCAAAAATGGTTCCGCCGCGTTAAATCGGGTGATGGACTCGATATTCCAGGGTGTATCGGGTTCTATGAATCCGGAAATTAATTATTACATGGACGACATTTTAGTCAGTACTAGTACCATGGAAAGGCATCTAGAAGTCCTTGATTTTGTTTTATCTAAACTTTCAGAGAACAACCTGAAGATTAATTTTGATAAGTCCAAGTTCGGGTTGAATGAAATTGAGTTCTTAGGGTACAAGGTCGACGCCAATGGACTTTCGCCCTCTCCTGACAAATTAAAGCCCATCACGGATTATCCGGCACCTATCAACCCCAGGGGGATCAAGCGGTTTATCGGCATGGTGAACTATTATGGAGAATTTGTGCCCAACTTAAGCTCTATTACCGCCCCTTTGAGATTTTTGTTAAAGAAGGGAACACCCTGGAGGTGGGACACTCCTCAACAAGAAGCATTTGAAAAGATCAAGGAGTTGCTGTCCAAACCCCCTATACTGGCTCAGCCGGATTTTGAGAAGCCTTTTCATATCATCACAGACGCTTCTGCTGAGGCTATCGCGGCCACCTTGGTTCAGTATCAAGACGGTGTTGAACGGATTTTATACTATGCGAGTCGCCCATTAAATAAATCAGAGAAGAACTACACAGTCACCGAACTGGAATGCCTGGCTGTAGTCTTCGGGATTCTGTACTATCGCAAATTTATCGAAGGCACTAAGTTTCTAGTACATTCGGACCACAGCGCCTTGAAGTGGCTTAACAACAACAAAGACTTCTCTAAGCGTTTGACGCGTTGGTCACTCAAACTTCAGTCGTACGATTTTTCTATCGTCCATCGCAAAGGTGCGGAAAATGTGATAACTGATGCTCTGTCTAGGTCTAATTGTAAATTATACAAAGTAGTTGATTTAGAATGGAAGAAACATCAGGAGGATGACGCTTATTGCAAAAGGCTAAAAGAATCAGTTACGGAGGGAAAATTAGACGACTTTGTACTTAACGCCGAAGGATTACTCCTGAAGAGGGTCAAGGAACTTGGGTACGACCGAGGTCGCCTTGTTATAGTAGTCCCGGAAACTCTAAAGAACCAAATATTGGAGTTGTGGCATGCTGATCCATTGATAGGTGGTCATTTTGGTTTAGCGAAGACTTATGCTAAACTGAGAAAGCGTTTCTTCTGGAGAAATATGTTTAAGGATTGTCAGAACTATGTGCAATCCTGCGCTACGTGTCTCATGTTCAAACACACTAATACCAAACCATTGGGGGAAGGACAGATAGTGACCAAGACATCCAGGTGGCAGACCATTGCGGTCGACTTAGCAGGGCCTCTGCCCTTATCGAAGAATAAGAACAGGTTTTTCCTTTGCGCTCTTGACACCTGCAGCGGATGGGTAGAAGCTTTCCCTTTGAGAAATGCTAACACTCTGAAAGTCATTGACACGTTGTATCGCCTTTTCCTCCGTTTTGGGTTTCCTGACAGCATCGTGTCGGACAACGGAGTGCAGTTCCGTTCTAAAGCCTTCGGCAAGTTCTGCCAAACTCATGGTATTAAGCATATTTTCACTTCTATTTACCATCCTCAAGCCAATCCTGCAGAAAGAGCTATTAAAACTATCAAAGGCTGCATTAGAATGTATGTTGGTCAGGTTCACGCCAATTGGGACTCCCAGCTGGAAGAGATCTTATTCTGTATCAGAGGTAATCCTTCTGCCGTTTGTGATCTATCCCCAGCTTATATTATGTTTGGCAGAGAGATCTTCCCCGACCATTGGAATGAGGTGGGAGTTTTTGAAGATAGAAAAGTTATTCGGGACAAATTCAAAGACATCATGCGTATAGTGAGGGAGGCTAGAGAACAATCTGCCAGAGTAAACAAATATTACTATGATAAAGGTAGAAAAGCCTGTGAATTTCAAGTAGGTGATTTAGTGTTGGTAAAATGTACTATAACTTCGAGCAAAGCTCGTAGGATCGCTAAAACTTTTGGGAAACGATACGTAGGGCCTTACAGAATAGTGTCCCGAACTACTAAAGTATCTTACATAGTCGAGGATATCAAACACCCTGGCCAATTCAAGCGGGTACATGCCGCCCTATTAAAAAAATTTAGAGAGAGGGCTATCGTTTCGGATAATAAGGTCAGTAGCAGGAATAAGGATAGGGATTAATTTTTTTCTATCTGATGAGTTATCTATAGGCTAGTCTATTTTTGTTTTTCTTCAGAGATCACAGTTTTTTTTTGCTGTTTTTTTTTCTTCCCTTTTGGTGTATCTTTGG